>OY987314.1:24189873-24247373 GCA_963920655.1 Geranium rotundifolium | reverse complement strand
GTAGTAGGAAGTCGGGTTAGTAGTTTGTGCTGGAGGCACAGTGTCGATTCAGGTGGACGTCCATGGAAGGCACATGAGTGGTAAGCTGGTTGTGAGGGTTGGCAGGCTACATGCCCGCGCGTCTAACTGTCGCCCCGCTCCTTTTCAGGTTTGGCTCCGAAGTTGATTTCTCCGTTGGCGAATGTTGGGTTCCTGTGTTAAGTGCCTATCAGTCAGAATCCGGGCTAGAAGCGACGCATGTGCCTGCCGTCCGATTGCCGATCCTCAGTAGGGGCCTTCCGGCTCCCAAAGGAACGTATCGTTGGCCAAGCCCGTGCGGCAAACGAGCCGCGCGGGCCGCCTTGAAGCTCAATTCCCACCGAGCGGCGGGTAGAATCCTTTGCAGACGACTTAAATATGCGACGGGGTATTGTAAGTGGCAGAGTGGCCTTGCTGCCACGATCCACTGAGATTCAGCCCTGTGTCGCTCTGATTCGTCCCTCCCCTCAAAATCCCAAAAAATTTACCAAGTCCCCCCTAAGTCCCTGAGGCTGGGTATTATTTCTTATGTGTTGGGGGGAGTGGCAGGGCAAGGCGATGAACCGGAACAAGTGTAGCGCCCCCCGGAAGAGTTCCCAGACCGACCGCGCGCACATAAGACAGCACAAACTCTATATATGTGGTGCCCCGAAGCACCAATTATGAGACTGCAGGAACAAGTCGATGCGGCTATGACGAGTGTCCCAACTATACAAATATGTGTAACCCAACTACATGTCTCAATTGTATATCCCTGGACGATCGTACTTGACGATCAGTCTTGAACCGTGTTCGCGACATCGGTGAGTAGCCTCGGAAACAAAGTGTCTCATATGAAGGAAAATAAATACTTGCTGGTTGCCTCCCAAGAGACACGAGAAACAAATGGGTGAGAAGTTACCCAAAACTTCCCCCGAGTACTTGTGCAAACCACTTTAGAGCATCATTTCGATATTCTCGATCCCAACCCAAGTGTCCCCACATCGAAAACGAACATAAAACAGTCCCTAAACAGCCCCTCTTTCCCTTCCAGAACACAGGAAAAAAATTTGGGAAAAAAAATTTTCGGCCAAAATCGGGCCGACGGGCGCCCGCAGACGGCCCGACGGTCGACCTGGGACCGTCACGGGCCACAAATGACTGCAAATGGCCACCCAAAGACAGCCCATGGACAGACCAATGGCACAACTAACATCCCCCATAGACTGCCCGATGGACGGCTAAGGGTCTATCACAAACTGCCCATGGGCGACCACGGACGTCCACGGGCAACGTCGCGGGCAACTTTGGACGTCCCCGGTCGACAATGGGCAACGTCGGTGCACGTGGGCGACGTTGGTGGACCATGGACGTCCATAGGCGACGTCCCTGGACACTTTGGCCGTCCTCAGTCGACCATGGGCGTCGTTCATCGACGTCATGGCCATAGGCGACCACGGACGTCCACGGGCGACATCGCGGGCAGCTTTGGACGTCCTCGGTCGACCATGAGCGACGTCGGTGCACGTGGGCGACGTTGGTGGACCATGTACGTCATAGGCGACGTCGCTGGACACTTTGGAAGTCCTCGGTCGACCATGGGCGTCGTTCGTCGACGTCATGGGCGACCACGGACGTCCACGGTCGATCATGGGCAACGTCGGTGCACGTGGGCGACGTTGGTCGATAATGGACGTCCATGGGCGACGTCCCTGGACAGTTTAGACGTCCTCGGTCGACCTTGGGCGTTGTTGGTCGACGTCATGGGCGACCACGGACGTCAACAGGCGACGTCACGGGCCACTTTGGACGTCCTCGGTCGACCATGGGCGACGTCGGTGCACGTGGGCAACGTTGGTCGACAATGGACGTCCCTGGACACTTTGGACATCATTGGTCGACCATGGGCGTCGTTGATCAAATTCATGGGCGAACATGAGCGTGATAGCATTTGTGCCGTAGTCCAATTGGTATTAGCCTGTAAACGTCTATGTACAAATATCATCGTTTGTGATGTATAAATATAAACGGCTTTATATTACTTATATGTTGAAGTAATATGTTAAGCATGATCTGATTTATGACCACTAAAGTAGTAGAACCATAAATCTGTACGGATCACACTTAACAAGTCCCTGGTCAACCTATGCTTCCTTGAAAGTGACCAGTATGAGGAATGGTTCTTAATGACGTAGTTCTACTTGTCATAAGGATGTGGGATCCTGGAACCATATCATAGATATCATGAGGTGATTGATATCGGACGACCCGCATTGAATAGTGTTTTCATAGATTAAGCCATAAACATATTCAAATGCGATAGCTCGTCACGACGTCCTTAGACCAAGGAGTCTTTGTGATCACTATGCAATGAACGTACGGCTTTAACTTGCGCCAAACGCTTTCTGTAAAAGGATTGCTATGAAGGGCATGATTGGGTGGCGGAACGGGTTGCATGAGTGACACGAAAGACGGCTAAGGGATTTATCCCTCATACTACGGTATGGGAAAGATATCCGTTAGAAGGCCTCTTGATGGAGACCGAATGAGAGAAAAGCATGGCCATGCAAAATGATACGGGTTATCATTTCTCAGTCATCTCGCATATCAAGTAACAATGATTGATTAAACAAGGGAGACGACTCTATGCCTTGTGATCAATCGGGATATCTAGAGATAAAAGGATGGTGACTTGTACGCACAAAGGTTAAGTCGAATCATCGATCATCATGCACCTTGGGTAATCATAATGTTTTACTAGAGACCACTTATGATGGATCGGGCAAGAGCAATTCTTGCGCCGATCTGCCAACGGTGGCATGAGCCTAGAGGGTCACACACATACAAGACGGATAACTTGAGACAAGGAAACATGGATGTTTCTTAAGGAGAAGTATATGGACAAAACTGGAGGTTTTGTGCCATAGGTTCGGTTTGAGAGAATAATTAGCGAATCGAGAAAAATTGAGTTTTTCGTCGATATCGCGTCGGACTTTGTTTGATAAGTAGCGACAAAAGGGTCGGGAAACTTTTGGACGCGGCATGAGACAACACGGGAGGGCCCATTGGGCTCGGCCCATGAAGCCTCATGGCCGGCCCAATAAGGGCCCAATAAGGCCATATGGCCGGCCCACTTGGTGGGGCCAATGTGGGGGCCACACAACACCATGCTTAGTTGGTAGTTGTGGATTAAGAGGTGAGTGATTTAAGGGGTATGGGTTAAAGCTCCTTTAAGCCCATACCAATCACTTTTAACCCATACTTGTGAGTTGGATGATGAGATATATTGCAAGACATTATTTCATTAATTGATTAAGTCACAAAACTCACAAAAACCTCTCTTTCTCTCTCATTGTGGCCGGCCACCTTGGTGTTCTTCCTCCATCTTGCTCTCTTGTTCTTCATTTAATTGTTCTAGTAGGCAATTAAGTGAAGGATCTTGAAGATCATTCTCTTGGTGTGGACTTGCTTTAGAGAAGAAGATCCGAACGTTCTTCTTTATCGATTCAAACAAGACTTAAAGGTAAATATCTTGTGGAATAGATTTTGCTTTGGGATTTAATGGTTTAAATGTTCTTGGACAAGGTTTGGAGTAGATTATCTTTTATTGCTTCCGCTATCTCGATGACGATCTAGAACGCTCCAAAACCCTACAGAGCGACCACGGACGTCCATGGGCGACTTCGCAGGCCACTTTGGACGTCCTCGGTCATCCATGGACGTCGTTGGTCGACTAGAGACTGCCCAATGGACGGCCAAGGGTCTATCACAGACTGTCCATAGGCGACGTCGGTCGACCATGGGCGACGTTGGGCGACCACGAACGTCCACGGGCGACGTCGCGGGCCACTTTGGACGTCCTCGGTCGACCATGGGCGACGTCGGTGCACGTGGGCGACGTTGGTGGACCATAGACGTCCATGGGCGACGTCCCTGGACACTTTGGACGTCCTCGATCGACCATGGGCGTCGTTCATCGACGTCATTGGCGACCACGGACGTCCACAGGCGACGTCGCGGGCCACTTTGGACGTCCTCGGTCGACCATGGGCGTCGTTCGTCAACGTCATGGGCGACCATGGGCGACCACAGACGTCCACCGGCGACATCGCGGGCCACTTTCGACGTCTTCGGTCGATCATGGGCAACATCGGTGCACGTGGGCGACGTTGGTCGACAATGGACGTCCATGGGCGACGTCCCTGGATAGTTTGGACGTCCTCGGTCGACCAAGGGCGTTGTTGGTCGACGTCATGGGCGACCACAGATGTCCACAGGCGATGTCGCGAGACACTTTGGACGTCCTCGGTCAACCATGGACGTCGCTGGTCGACTAGAGACTGCCCGATGGACGGCCAAGGGTCTATCACAGACTGCCCATGGGCGACGTCGGTGGACAATGGGCGACGTTGGGCAATCACGGACGTCCACGTGCGACGTCGCGGGCCACTTTGGACGTCCTCGGTCGACCATGGGCGACGTCGGTGCACGTGGGCGACATTGGTCGACCATGGACGTCCATGGTCGACGTCCCTGGACACTTTGGACATCTTCGGTCGACCATGGGCGTTGTTGGTCGAATTCATGGGTGAACATGAATGACCACAAACGTCCACGGGCGACATCGCAAGCCACTTTGGACGTCCTCGGTCAACCATGGACGTCGTTGGTCGACTAGAGACTGCCCGATGGACGACCAAAGGTCTATCACAGACTGCCCATGGGCGACGTCGCGGGCCACTTTGGACGTCCTCGGTCGACCATGGGCGACGTCGATGCACGTGGGCGACGTTGGTCGACAATGGATGTCCCTGGACACTTTGGTCGTCCTCGGTCGACCATGGGCGACGTCGGTGCACGTGGGCGACATCCCTGGACACTTTGGACGTCCTCGGTTGACCATGGTGGTCGGTTGTTGATGTCATGGGCGACCAATGGCGACCAAGTACGTCCATGGGCGACGTCGTGTTCCACTTCGGACGTCCTCGATCGACCATGGGCGACGTCGGTGCACGTGGGCGACGTTAGTCCACCATGGACGTCCATGGGCCACGTCCCTGGACACTTTGGACGTCCTCGGTCGACCATGGGCGTCGTTTGTCGACATCATGGGCGACCATTGGCGACCACGGACATCCACAGACGATGTCGCGGGCCATATTGGACGTCCTTGGTCGACCATGGGCGACGTCGGTGCATGTGGGCGACGTTTGTCGACCATAGACGTCCATGGGCGACGCCCCTTGACACTTTGGACGTCCTCGGTCGACCATGGGCGTCGTTCGTTAACGTCATGGCCGACCACAGACGTCCACAGGCGATTTCGCGGGCCAGTTTGGACGTCCTCGGTCGACCAAGGGCGACGTCGGTGCACGTGGGCGACGTTGGTCGACCATGAACGTACATGGCGACGTCCATGGACACTTTGGACGTCTACAGGCGACGTCGCGGGCCACTTTGGACGTTCTCGGTCGACCATGGGCGAAGTCGTGCACGTGGGCGACGTCGGTGCACGTGGGCGACGTTGGTCGTGTTAGAGTTATGCCCCAGTCCAATATAAAAGTGATCTACATATGTAATGTTTTATCATCTTTCCGAATAAATAAATCGGCATATATTACTAATGTGTTGTAGTAATATATTGAATGTAATTTCATCTATGTCATTATGTCTGTAACCACTAATAGTAGATCTATAGATCAGAAAGAATTACATTTGATGAGTCCCTAATCAGCTAAGCTTCTTTCTGAAGCGATCAGTATGAGACTAACTCCTTGTGATCACGCTCTACTGATCATGGCAAAGTATGTGCCGGAGTTATATCATAGATATCATCAGGTCGATGATATCGGACAACCCGATTGTGAGTATGCTGCATAGATCCAGTCATGAGATACTCACATATCGTTACTTGTCATTATATCCTAAGACCAAGGAGTCTTTGTGTACACTATGTAACGAATACCTAAGTTTGACCTAGTCTAACGTTATCTGTAAAAGGGTAGCTATAACGGCTTTGATTGGCTTTGGCATTTATTGCCTTAGTGAACTCAAAAGGCGTCTGAGGGATTTATCACTTATACTTCGGTATGAGAAAGATATCCGTTTAGGACACTTGATGAGTATGACTGAAGAAAGAGCATGGCCATGCAGGTGATACCTTAGTATCAGTTTTCAGTCATCTCAGATATCAAGAAACAATGATTGATAAATTAGGATGACCATTCTATGCCTATTTATCAATCTGGATATCGGTTTGATAAAAGGACAGTGACATGTACGATAACAGGTTAAGTCGAATAATCGATAATCACGAATATTGGATAATCATAATGTCTTGCTAGAGGCCACTTATGATGGAAAGGGTAAAATGGTAATTTTACCAGTTTACCAATTATTCGTGAGCCTAGAGGGGCACACGCTTTTTAGCACGATACATGACAACAATTATGGATGAGAATTGAGAACAATTCGGTAGTTTTCTGGCCTAAGGTTTTAACCAGACGGTTGAAGAAATCAATTCGAGGAAATTGAGCCTTTTTGACTAAACCGAAATTAGAACTCAAGTTAATGGGTTTAATTTGGGTTTTAGTTAAACGGGCTTAAAGCCCATTTAGGGATTTAAGATAAGAGAGGGAACAAATGCAAATAAGAAACAATAAAGGGATAGATAATGCAATTTTAATTTTGAAATTCAATTTAATTTCAAATTAAAATCACATAATATCTATTCATTTTATCCTTGATTTTTTCAGCAACCTCTCCCTTTATTCTCTCCCTCTAATGGCCGAAAATCAGCTCCCTCTCTTCCTCCATTGTTGCTCTTGTTTTCTCTCAAAATTTCTAGCAAAAGATTGAGTGAAAAATCATTTCGGTTGTGGTGCTTGTGTGGACTTGATAGAGAGAACACTACACTTGTGTTTTTGTCGATTACAAGAGGTAAATATCAGATTTATATTTACGTTTATAACATGTTCAAATGGCATTAAGATCTTAGCTTTTTACGATCACCACGGTTACATAAAGTCCCCTGCATGATATTCATCGTTTGGAACTCGTGGTGATCTCTTTCAGGTCGACCATAGACGTCAATGGGAGACGTCCCTGGAAACTTTGGACGTCCTCGGTCTACCCTGGGCGTCGTTGGTTGATGTCATGGGCGACCATAGGCGACCACGGACATCCACGGGCGACGTCGCGGGCCACTTTGGACGTCCTCAATCGACCATGGGCGACGTTTGTGCACGTGGGCGACGTTAGTTGACCATGGACCTCCATGGGCGACGTCCCTGGACACTTTGGATGTCCTCGGGCGACCATGGACGTCCACGGGCGACGTCGCGGTCGACTTTGGACGTCCTCGGTCGACCATGGCCGACGTCAGTGCACGTGGGCGACGTCCCTGGACACTTTGGACGTCCTCGGTCGACCATGGTGGTCGGTTGTCGACGTCATGGGCGACCAAGTACGTCCATGGGCGACGTCGCGTTCCATTTCGGACGTCCTCGGTCGACCATGGGCGACGTCGGTGCACATGGGCGACGTCCCTGGACACTTTGGACGTCCTCGGTCGACCATGGGCGACGTCGGTGCACATGGGCGACGTTAGTCGACCATGGACGTCGATGGGCGACGTCCCTGGACACTTTGGACGTCCTCGGTCGACCAAGAGCGTCGTTCGTCGACGTCATGGCCGCCCATAGGCGACCACAGACGTCCACAGGCGACTTCGCGGGCCACTTTGGACGTCCTCGGTCGACCATGGGAGACCACGGACGTCCACAGGCGACGTCGCGGGCCACTTTGGACGTTCTCGGTCGACCATGGGCGACGTCGGTGCACGTGGGCGACGTTGGTCGACCATAGACGTCAATGGGAGACGTCCCTGGAAAATTTGGACGTCCTCGGTCTACCCTGGGCGTCGTTGGTCGACGTCATGGGCGACCATGGGCGACCACGGACGTCCACGGGCGACGTCGCGTGCCACTTTGGACGTCCTAGGTCGACCATGGTGGTCGGTTGTCGACGTCATGGGCGACCAAGTACGTCCATGGGCGACGTCGCGTTCCACTTTGGACGTCCTCGGTCGACCATGGGCGACGTCGGTGCACGTGGGCGATGTTAGTCGACCATGGACTTCCATGGGCGACGTCCCTGGACACTTTGGACGTCCTCGGTCGACCATGGGCGTCGTTTGTCGACGTCATGGGCCACCATTGGCGACCACAGACGTCCACGAACGACGTCGCGGGCCATTTTGGTCGTCCTCGGTCGACCATGGGCGACGTCGGTGCATGTGGCCGACGTTGGTCGACCATAGACGTCCATGAGCGACGCCCCTTGACACTTTGAGTGTCCTAGGTTGACCATGGGCGTCGTTGGTCGACGTCATGGCCAACCATGGGCGACCACGGACGTCCACGGGCGAAGTCGCGGGCCACCTTAGATGTCCTCGGTCGACCATGGGCGACGTCGGTGCCCGTGGGCGAGGTTGGTCGACCATGTACGTCCATGGGTTACGTCGCTGGACACTTTGGACGTCTTCAGTCGACCATGGGCGTCGTTTGTGGGCCACTTTGGACGTCATGGGCAACAATGGGCGACGTCGCGGGCCACTTTGGACGTCCTCGGTCAACCATGGGCGACGTCGGTGCACGTGGGCGACGTTGGTAGACCATGGACGTCCATGGGCGACGTTCCTAGAAACTTTGGACGTCCTCGGTCGGCCATGGGCGTCGTTCGTCGATGTCATGGTCGACCATAGGCGACCACAGACGTCCACAGGCGACTTCGCGGGCCACTTTGGACGTCCTCGGTCGACCATGGGAGACCACGGACGTCCACAGGCGACGTCGCGGGCCACTTTGGACGTTCTCGGTCGACCATGGGTGACGTCGGTGCACGTGGGCGACGCTGGTCGACCATAGACGTCAATGGGAGACGTCCTTGGAAAATTTGGACGTCCTCGGTCAACCCTGGGCGTCGTTGGTCGACGTCATGGGCGACCATGGGCGACCACGGACGTCCACGGGCGACGTCGCGTGCCACTTTGGACGTCCTCGGTCGACCATGGTGGTCGGTTGTCGACGTCATGGGCGACCAAGTACGTCCATGGGCGACGTCGCGTTCCACTTTGGACGTCCTCGGTCCACCATGGGCGACGTCGGTGCACGTGGGCGATGTTAGTCGACCATGGACTTCCATGGGCGACGTCCCTGGACACTTTGGACGTCCTCGGTCGACCATGGGCGTCGTTTGTCGACGTCATGGGCCACCATTGGCGACCACAGACGTCCACGGACGACGTCGCGGGCCATTTTGGTCGTCCTCGGTCGACCATGGGCGACGTCGGTGCATGTGGGCGACGTTGGTCGACCATAGACGTCCATGGGCGACGCCCCTTGACACTTTGAAAGTCCTCGGTTGACCATGGGCGTCGTTGGTCGACGTCATGGCCAACCATGGGCGACCACGGACGTCCACGGGCGAAGTCGCGGGCCACCTTAGATGTCCTCGGTCGACCATGGGCGACGTCGGTGCCAGTGGGCGAGGTTGGTCGACCATGTACGTCCATGGGTTACGTCGCTGGACACTTTGGACGTCTTCAGTCGACCATGGGCGTCGTTTGCGGGTCACTTTGGACGTCATGGGCGATAATGGGCGACGTCGCGGGCCACTTTGGACGTCCTCGGTCAACCATGGGCGACGTCGGTGCACGTGGGCGACGTTGGTAGACCATGGACGTCCATGGGCGACGTTCCTAGAAACTTTGGACGTCCTCGGTCGGCCATGGGCGTCGTTCGTCGATGTCATGGTCGACCATAGGCGACCACAGACGTCCACAGGCGACTTCGCGGGCCACTTTGGACGTCCTCGGTCGACCATGGGAGACCACGAACGTCCGCAGGCGACGTCGCGGGCCACTTTGGACGTTCTCGGTCGACCATGGGCGACGTCGGTGCACGTGGGCGACGTTGGTCGACCATAGACGTCAATGGGAGACGTCCCTGGAAAATTTGGACGTCCTCGGTCTACCCTGGGCGTCGTTGGTCGACGTCATGGGCGACCATGGGCGACCACGGACGTCCACGGGCGACGTCGCGTGCCACTTTGGACGTCCTCGGTCGACCATGGTGGTCGGTTGTCGACGTCATGGGCGACCAAGTACGTCCATGGGCGACGTCGCGTTCCACGTTGGACGTCCTCGGTCGACCATGGGCGACGTCGGTGCACGTGGGCGATGTTGGTGGACCATGGACGTCCATAGGCGACGTCCCTAGACACTTAGGAAGTCCTCGGTCGACCATGGGCGTCGTTCGTCGACGTCATGGGCGACCATTGGCGACAACGGTCGTCCACAGGCGACGTCGCAGGCCACTTAGGACGTCCTTGGTCGACCATGGGCGACGTCGGTGCACGTGGGCGAAGTTGGTAGACCTTGGACGTCCATGGGCGACGTCCCTGGACACTTCGGACGTCCTCGGGCGAAGTCGCGGGCCACCTTAGATGTCCTCGGTCGACCATGGGCGACGTCGGTGCCCGTGGGTGAGGTTGGTCGACCATGTACGTCCATGGGTTACGTCGCTGGAAACTTTGGACGTCTTCAGTCGACCATGGGCGTCGTTTGCGGGCCACTTTGGACGTCATGGGCGACAATGGGCGACGTCGCGGGCCACTTTGGACGTCCTCGGTCAACCATGGGCGACGTCGGTGCACGTGGGCGACGTTGGTAGACCATGGACGTCCATGGGCGACGTTCCTAGAAACTTTGGACGTCCTCGGTCGGCCATGGGCGTCGTTCGTCGATGTCATGGTCGACCATGGGCGACCACAGACGTCCACAGGCGACTTCGCGGGCCACTTTGGTGCACGTGGGCGATGTCCCTGGAGACTTTGGACGTCCTCGGTCGACCATGGGCGTCGTTTGTCGGCGTCATGGGCGACCATGGGAGACCACGGACGTCCACAGGCGACGTCGCGGGCCACTTTGGACGTCCTCGGTCGACCATGGGCGACGTCGGTGCACGTGGGCGACGTTGTTCGACCATGGGCGTCAATGGGAGACGCCCCTGGACACTTTAGATGTCCTCGGTCAACCCTGGGCGTCGTTGGTTGACGTCATTGGCGACCACGGACGTCCACGGGCAACGTCGCGAGCCACGTTGGACGTTCTCGGTCGACCATGGGCGACGTCGGTGCACGTGGGCAACGTTGGTGGACCATGGACGTCCATGGGCGACGTCCTTGGACACTTTAGACGTCCTCGGTCGACCATGAGCATCGTTCGTCGACGTCATGGGCGACCACGGACGTCCACGGGCGACGTCGCGGGCCTCTTTGGACGTCCTCGGTCGACCACGGGCGACGTCGGTGCACGTGGGCGACGTTAGTCGACCATGGACGTCCATGGGCGACGTCCCTGGACACCTTGGACGTCCTCGGTCGACCATGGGCGTCGTTTATCGACGTCATGGCCGACCATGGGCGACCACGGACGTCCACGGGCGACGTCGCGGGCCACTTTGGACGTCCTCGGTCGACCATGGGCGACGTCGGTGCACGTGGGTGTGTTAGAGTTATGCCCCAGTCCAATATATAAGTGATCTACAAATGTAATGTTTTATCATCTTTCCGAATAAATAAATCGGCATATATTACTAATGTGTTGTAGTAATTTATCGAATTTAATTTGATCTATGTCATTACGTGTGTAACCACTAATAGTAGATCTATAGATCAGAAAAAATTACATTTGATGAGTCCCTGATCAGCTAAGCTTCTTTAAGAAGCGATTAGTATGAGACAAACTCCTTGTGATCACGCTCTACTAATCATGGCAAAGTATGTGCTGGAGTTATATCATAGATACCATCAGGTCGATGATATCGGACAACCCGATTGTGAGTATGCTGCATAGATCCAGTCATGAGATACTCACATATCGTAGCTTGTCATTATATCCTAAGACCAAGGAGTCTTTGTGTACACTATGCAACGAATACCTAAGTTTGATCTAGTCTAACGTTATCTGTAAAAGGGTCACTATAACGGCTTCGATTGACTTTGATATTTGTTGCACTAGTGAACTCGAAAGGCGTCTGAGGGATTTATCACTCATACTTCAGTATGAGAAAGATATCCGTTTAGGCCACTTGATGAGTATGACTGAAGGAATAGCACGGCCGTGCAGGTGATACCTTAGTATCAAGAAACAGTGATTGATAAATTAGGATGACCATTCTATGCCTATTGATCAATCTGGATATCGGTTTGATAAAAGGACAGTGACATGTACGATAACAGGTTAAGTCGAATAATCGATAATCACTAATATTGGATAACCATAATGTCTTGCTAGAGGCCACTTATGATGGAAAGGGTAAAATAGTAATTTTACCAGTCTGCCAATTATTCGTGAGCCTAGAGGGTCACACGCATTAAGCACGATACATCAACAATTATGGATGAGAATTGAGAATAATTCAGTAGTTTTCTGGCCTAAGGTTTTAACCAGACGGTTGAAGAAATCAATTCGAGGAAATTGAGCCGTTTTTGTTTAAACCGAAATTAGAACTCAAGTTAATGGGTTTAATTTGGGTTTTAGTTAAACGGGCTTAAAGCCCATTTAGGGATTTAAGATAAGAGTGGGAACAAATGCAAATAAGAAAGAATAAGGGATAGATAATGCAATTTTAATTTTGAAATTCAATTTAATTTCAAATTAAAATCACATAATATCTTCTCATTATCCTTAATTATTTTTTTCAGCAACTTCCCCCTCCATTCTCTCTCCCTCATTGCTGAAATTCCTCTCACTCTCTTCCACCATTGTTGTCTTGTTTTCTCTCAAAAATTCTAGCAAATTTGTGAGTGAAAAATCATTTCGGTTGTGGTGCTTGTGTGGACTTGATAGAGAAAACACTACACTTGTGTTTTTGTCGATTACAAGAGGTAAATATCAGATTTATATTTATATTTATAACATGTTCAAATGGCATTAAGATCTAAGCTTATTTCGATCACCACGGTTACATAAAGTCCGCTGCATGATATTCATCGTTTGGAGCCCGTGGTGATCTCTTTCAGTGGTATCAGAGCCATGGTTGTTATGTTTATTTCTACATGTTTAAATCTGATATTTTTTATGTTTATATGAGTTCATCACCTTAGCATGATTTTGGAAATTGGAAAAATAATTTTTTTGGGGTTTTTTGGGTTAGCCATGGCCGACCAGGTCGAGTCCCTTGATGGACCATGGAATGCCCTAGGGCAGACCATGGTTAGCACCATGGGCCGACGAGGGTCCCCTACGGGTGACCATGGCAGCCCGTGAGGGCCACCATGGTTGCCTCGCGGGCGACCAGGGTCTGCCCTAGGGGCGACCATGGCTGCCCTCGCAGGCTACCATGGTCGTTCCCGTGGCCGACCACGGTCAGCCCCGCGGGCGACCTCAGCAGCCCTCACGGGCCACCGTGGTTGCCTCCGCGAGCGACCTTCGGCCACATGTATGATTTGCTATCACCCACATGCAAAGATTAAAATCGAAATTTAATCAGACTCGCATGTAACCTGCTAAGGAATCATCTTTGCATGGATTTGCAATCGATGATTCCAGATTAAGATTGTATCGATATGCAATCAGACTTTTATAATTCACTTAAACGCAAATAATTACAAGTCAAGCGTGATACCATCCAAGTTTGGGCACTCAAAAGGGCTTTGACCCTATGAATGTCGGTACGCCTCCGCGTAACATTCATAGAGAAAAGGTCTGGATGAGATGGGTAGTTCTGTGTGGGTGCGTGCGCCTCCGCGTAGTAGCCACATTAGTTCTATCCATAGTTCAAGCTTGGTAGACTTGTCTACGATTGTCAGCTAGGGCTGACCTAGGGTATCAGTATAGGGTATGTCGTGTACTTTTAGTACAGACCCTAGCCAGGAATTACATGGTTTTGTAAATGGATGTATTCCTACCTTGATGCTCTCAATTGGAGCAGTGAGCCTCCGTTCACTTCAATTGAGGGTATGATAGGATCCTGGTTCAGATTCTAATGTTAGAATCAGACAAGTGTTTTGTAACTTAATCTCCAACTTGAATTTTAATTAATTTTACCATGTAGAACTAAAAGGCAAACACAACACAAAGGAGTAATAGCGCACTGAGAATCCAGATTGAGGACAGACTCAAGGGCGTGAATTACTCAGATTGGAATAGAAACTTGAGGCTTGTACTCAAGCATGAACGCAAGTAGTATATACTTACCAAGGAACCTCCTGCCGAGACACCGCTGAACGCCGCTAGGGCACTAAGGATACTTATCAAAGTTTCTTAGTAACCAAATCGACGAGTCATGCATTATGGCGGGCATTAGGATGCAAGAGTTGCAGAAGCAGTTCAGGAACGTTTCAGATGACCCTCATGCCTGTAAGGCAGAGGTCAAGGAAATGCTCTAGGAGAAAGCTCGTGTCGAAAGATATGATACTTTCCTAGAACTTAACTTCTGCAAACTTAAGGCTGGAGCCCTGTTAGTCCCCATGTCACGAAGATTTAATGTCTTCAGGAACATCTAACCAGACTCGGTTTTGATGATCTTGAGGAAATGGCTGCGGATTTTATGTTGCAGTCACTTCCAGATACATATAGTGATTTCATAGTAAATTACAATATGCATGACATGGAAAAGTCCTTAACAGAGCTTCATGGGATGCTTGTGACCGCTGAAGAGAACCTCAAGGGCAAGACCAAGGAGGTCCAAGGTCAACAAGAAGGTCAGCTTCAAGAAAGCTGATCTGGGTAAGGGTAAGGCTCCTGGGCACCTTGCAGGGCAGATCAGACACCCCAAGCGTCCAAAGGTTCAAGCAGCTCCCAAAACTGCTGTGAATTCTAAGGACAAATTGGAGGAGATCTGCTATCACTGCAATGAGCCAGGACACGGGAATAAGGGATTGTAAGCAATACAAGGATATGTGAAGAAGAGTGGGTATCCACGTCTTCAGGATCAGATATTTATGTTGGTAAGCTTAATTGCTATAACGTAAATAAGAAAAGGCTTAAATCAAATGATTTAAACCAAGTTATAATCTGGCATTGCCATTTAAGGCACATAGGCGAGAAATGCATTTCAACACTTCACAAGTGTGGACTTTAAGTCCGTTTGAATTCACTCAAACTGAAAGATGCAAGTCTTGCCTAATGAGCGAGAAACGCATTTCAACACTTCACAAGTGTGGACTTTTTAAGTCCGTTTGAATTCACTCAAACTGAAAGATGCAAGTCTCGCCTAATGGGCAAAATGACAAAGGCACCTTTCACAGGTTTATGTGAAAGGCGAGTGACTTATTAAGTCTAATATATTCCAACGTATGTGGACCTATGAGTACTCAGGCCAGAAGAGAGTTGAACTAATACTTGACTCTGGAAACGGCCGCATTCATTTTGAATCGGGCTCCGATGAAGACAACGATAGTACACCTTGTGACAGTCATTCTGTCTCCCATTACTATGGATCCGTGCGCCTCCGCGTAGCATTCATTTGGATGTGAGCTGAATAAGGTAATCAGTTCTATTTGGATGTGTGCGCCTCCGCGCAGTAGCCAAATAAGAGCTGGACCAGAGTCACAGAAGGTACACCACATGACACTCATTACGTCTCCCGTGATAGCATTTGTGCCCTAGTCCAATTGGTATTAGCCTGTAAACGTCTATGTACAAATATCATCGTTTGTGATGTATAAATATAAACGGCTTTATATTACTTATATGTTGAAGTAATATGTTAAGCATGATCTGATTTATGACCACTAAAGTAGTAGAACCATAAATCTGTACGGATCACACTTAACAAGTCCCTGGTCAACCTATGCTTCCTTGAAAGTGACCAGTATGAGGATGGTTCTTAATGACGTAGTTCTACTTGTCATAAGGATGTGGGATCCTGGAACCATATCATAGATATCATGAGGTGATTGATATCGGACGACCCGCATTGAATAGTGTTTTCATAGATTAAGCCATAAACATATTCAAATGCGATAGCTCGTCACGACGTCCTTAGACCAAGGAGTCTTTGTGATCACTATGCAATGAACGTACGGCTTTAACTTGCGCCAAACGCTTTCTGTAAAAGGATTGCTATGAAGGGCATGATTGGGTGGCGGAACGGGTTGCATGAGTGACACGAAAGACGGCTAAGGGATTTATCCCTCATACTACGGTATGGGAAAGATATCCGTTAGAAGGCCTCTTGATGGAGACTGAATGAGAGAAAAGCATGGCCATGCAAAATGATACGGGTTATCATTTCTCAGTCATCTCGCATATCAAGTAACAATGATTGATTAAACAAGGGAGACGACTCTATGCCTTGTGATCAATCGGGATATCTAGAGATAAAAGGATGGTGACTTGTACGCACAAAGGTTAAGTCGAATCATCGATCATCATGCACCTTGGGTAATCATAATGTTTTACTAGAGACCACTTATGATGGATCGGGCAAGAGCAATTCTTGCGCCGATCTGCCAACGGTGGCATGAGCCTAGAGGGTCACACACATACAAGACGGATAACTTGAGACAAGGAAACATGAATGTTTCTTAAGGAAAAGTATATGGACAAAACTGGAGGTTTTGTGCCATAGGTTCGGTTTGAGAGAATAATTAGCGAATCGAGAAAAATTGAGTTTTTCGTCGATATCGCGTCGGACTTTGTTTGATAAGTAGCGACAAAAAGGTCGGGAAACTTTTGGACGCGGCATGGGACAACACGGGAGGGCCCATTGGGCTCGGCCCATGAAGCCTCATGGCCGGCCCAATAAGGGCCCAATAAGGCCATATGGCCGGCCCACTTGGTGGGGCCAATGTGGGGGCCACACAACACCATGCTTAGTTGGTAGTTGTGGATTAAGAGGTGAGTGATTTAAGGGGTATGGGTTAAAGCTCCTTTAAGCCCATACCAATCACTTTTAACCCATACTTGTGAGTTGGATTATGAGAGATATTGCAAGACATTATTTCATTAATTGATTAAGTCACAAAACTCACAAAAACCTCTCTTTCTCTCTCATTGTGGCCGGCCACCTTGGTGTTCTTCCTCCATCTTGCTCTCTTGTTCTTCATTTAATTGTTCTAGTAGGCAATTAAGTGAAGGATCTTGAAGATCATTCTCTTGGTGTGGACTTGCTTTAGAGAAGAAGATCCGAACGTTCTTCTTTATCGATTCAAACAAGACTTAAAGGTAAATATCTTGTGGAATAGATTTTGCTTTGGGATTTAATGGTTTAAATGTTCTTGGACAAGGTTTGGAGTAGATTATCTTTTATTGCTTCCGCTATCTCGATGACGATCTAGAACGCTCCAAAACCCTACATCCCGTTACTGTGGATGCGTGCGCCTCCGCGTAGTATTCATTGGGATGAGAGCGGGATGAGATGATTAGTTCTATTTGGATGCGTGCACCTTCGCGTAGTAGCCAAATAAAAAATGGACCATAGTCATATATGATGTGGGAAACATTCTAGTATGTTTTTCCTAAAAGATTTGGGTAGCAGAGATGCAGACATCCAAATTAGACAAATGTGTCTTCGTAAGGTATCCTTAAGAAACTAAGAGATACAACTTCTACATACCCAGCGAGTACAAAGTCTTTGTTGCTCGAGGAGGGGTATTTTGGAGAAATATTTTATTTTCAAAACAGCTAGTGGGAGTCCCGTGCATCTCGAAGAAATTCGAGAGGATACGGAACAGCCTGAAGCAATTCAGGAGCCTGCTATGCAAGATGTAGAAGTATTGGAGCCTCAGATGGTCGTAGATGAAGAATCAGTCCCTACAGAAATTCCAGATGGTCCAAGGAGGTCTGAAAAATCTCGTCATGTTCCAGACAGATATGGCTTCACATCCACTGAGGGAAATGACTTGATGATTGTGGATCAGGATGATCCAGAAACCTTCAGACAAGCTTTGATTAGTCCAGACTCCGAAAAATGACAGAACGCCATGAATGAGGAAATGAAATCCAGGTAAGACAACAAAGTCTGGTGCTTGGCTGATCAAACTCCTGGGATAAAACCCATCGGTTCTGAGTGGGTCTATAGGATCAAGACCGACATGGATGGAAATCCTCAGACCAATAAGGCTAGGATGGTTGTAAAAGGTTATCGTCAGATTCAATGCATGTATTATGATGACACCTTTTCACCAGTAGCAATGGTCAGATTGATCCGGATTATTCTTAGCCATAACTATGGCAGATGGATGTCAAAACCCCTTCCTTAGTAGGAACTTACTAGAGGGCGTGTATATCACACGACCTGTGGGTTTTGTAGATCCAAAGAATCCCGGGAAGATATGTAAGCTGCAAAGATCCATTTATGGATTAAAGCAAGCTTCACGGAGTTGGAACATTCGTTTTGATGAAGTTGTAAGGGAACTCGGCTCCATCAAAAACAAAAGTGAGCTTTGCGTACATAAGAAAGCGAGTGGGAGTAATATTGTATTCTTGATATTTATTCATCGGGAATGACATCCCGACCTTGCCACCAAAGCTTGGTTAGGGAAGTACTTATCGATGAAGGACTTAGGTGATGCTACATTTAATGTAGGCATCAGGATCTCTACAGATCATTTCAAAAGGATTTTGGGCCTAAGTCAGAACATGTTGCTAAGTCAGAACATGTACAACAGGTAAAGTGTTGAGAAGATCTCAATGCTTGATTCTAAGATATGATACATACCCATGCGTCATGGCATTAAACTCAGCAAGCTACAGAGTCCTAGTACTCCAGATAAGCTGAGCAGGATGAGTAAGATCCCTTATGCTTCGGCTGTGGGATCCATCATGTATGCCAGGATGTGCACGAGACTGGAAGTCTCGTTTGCACTAAGCTGTACAGCCAAATTCCAATCTAACCCCGAACAATTAAACTGGATTGCTGTCAAAGGCCATCCTCAAATATTTGAGGAGGATCAAGGATGCATTTTGGTGAATGGTGCATTTTGGTCACTGTCCTTTTATCAAACCGATATCCAGATTGATCAATAGGCATAGAATGGTCATCCTAATTTATCAATCACTGTTTCTTGATATCTGAGATGACTGAAAACTGATACTAAGGTATCACCTGCATGGCCATGCTCTTTCTTCAGTCATACTCATCAAGTGGCCTAAACGGATATCTTTCTCATACCAAAGTATGAGTGATAAATCCCTCAGACGCCTTTCGAGTTCACTAGTGCAATAAATGCCAAAGCCAATCGAAGCCGTTATAGTTACCCTTTTACAGATAACGTTAGACTAGGTCAAACTTAGGTATTCGTTACATAGTGTACACAAGATCTGCAGCCATTTTAACCTGATCATCAAAACCGAGTCTGGTTAGATCTTACTGAAGACATTAAATCTTCGTGACATGGGGACTAATAGGGCTCCAGCCTTAAGTTTGCAGGAGTTAAGTTCTATGAAAGTATCATATCTTTTGACACGAGCTTTCTCCTTGAACATTTCCTTGACCTCTGCCTTACAGGTATGAGGGTCATCTGAAACGGTCCTGAACTGCTTCTACAACTCTGGCATCCTACTGCCCACCATAATGCATGACACGTCAATTTGGATACTAAGGAACTTTGATAAGTATCCTTAGTGCCCTAGCGGCGTTCAGCGGTGGCTCAGCAGGAGGTTCTTTGGTAAGGATATACTACTTACGTTCATGCTTGAGTACAAGCCTCAAGTTTCTATTCCAATCTAAGTAATTCTCGCCCTTGAGTCTGTCCTCAATCTGGAATCTCAGTGCACTATTACTCCTTTGTGTTGTGTTTGCCTTTTAGATCTACATTGTAAAATTAATTAAAATTTAAGTTGGAGATTAAATTATAAAACACTTGTCTGATTCTAACATTAGAATCTGAACCAGGATCCCATCATACTCTCAATTGAAGTGAACGGAGGCTCACTGCTCCAATTGAGTGCATCAAGGTAGGAGTGAATCCATCTACAAAACCATGTAGTTCCTGGCTAGGGTCTGTACTTGTTAGTACGTGGCATACCCTAGGTCAGCCCTAGCTGACAATCGTAGACAAGTCTACCAAGCTTGAACTATGGATAGAACTAATGTGACTACTACGCGGAGGCGCACGCACCCACATAGAACTACCCATCTCATCCAGACTTCTTCTCTATGAATGTTACGCGGAGGCGTACCGACATCCATAGGGTCAAAGCCCTTTTGAGTGCCCAAACTTGGATGGTATCACGCTTGACTTGTAATTATTTGCGGTTAAGTGAATTATAAAAGTCTGATTGTATATCGATACAATCTTAATCTGGAATCATCAATTGCAAATTCATGCGAGTCTGATTAAATTCCGATTTTAATCTTGTCATGTGGGTGATAGCAAATCATACATAAACTTGTATATTTAAACTATCATACATTCATACATTCAAACATACAAATGTAACGATAAAATATGCATAGCTAAGCCCATCTTAAGTTCCTAAGAATCTAGCAAAACCGATCCTAAAGACATGGTCTTCAAGATCCAAACTTGCTCCATTCTTGTGAACTCCCACTGGCTTCGAGCCTCCTCCAATCCGAGTCTCCCTCTTGACTTGATTCTTGTGTCGGTTTTCGTGATTACATATTAAAATAAATTAAATTAATACAAATCACGACACGCAGGCCGTATTTACTACAACCCAAAATTAAGCAACACGCAGGTTGCAAAACCGAAATTAAAATGCAAATCTAATGGGCTTAGCCAGCATCATGTGGAAAACATCATGTGATCAAAGATCATATTATCAATAAACATGCTGATCAAACAAATAAATTTTCCAAATTTTATCTTTCTTAAGTGTGGAAAAATTCCGGTTTATCGAAACCGGACGGTTTAATCGATTAATTGAATTTTGGACCGGTTCTCGCTGGTTTATCGAAACCGAACCAAATCTGAAAATTAAATTTTTAGGGTTTCCAAATATCCTCGCGAACCAACCGGTTCAGCTCGAATCTGGTCGAGCCGAACCGGCTCAACCGAAGGTCGCTCGCGGAGGCAACCACGGTGGCCCGTGAGGGCTGCCGAGGTCGCCCGCGGGGCTGACCGTGGTCGGTCACGGGAACGACCATGGTAGCCTGCGAGGGCAGCCATGGTCGCCCCTAGGGCAGACCCTGCGGCAGCGACCATGGCAGCCCGTGAGGCAACCATGGTGGCCCTCACGGGCTGCCATGGTCGCCCGCGGCAGCGACCATGGTCGCCCGCGAGGGCTGCCATGGTCGCCCGTAGGCGACCCTCGTCGGCCCATGGTGCTGACCATGGTCTGCCCTAGGGCATTCCATGGTCCATCAAGGGACTCGACCTGGTCGGCCATGGCTAACCCAAAAAACCCCAAAAAAATTATTTTTCCAATTTCCAAAATCAATCAAATCTGAATTTTTTTTCCGATTTACATGCATGCTAAGGTGATGAACACATATAAACATAAAAAATATCAGATTTAAACATGTAGAAATAAACATAACAACCATGGCTCTGATACCACTGAAAGAGATCACCACGGGCTCTAAACGATGAATATCATGCAGCGGACTTTATGTAACCTTGGTGATCAAAATAAGCTTAGATCTTAATGCCATTTGAACATGTTATAAATATAAATATAAATCTGATATTTACCTCTTGTAATCAACAAAAACACAAGTGTAGTCTTTTCTCTATCAAGTCCACACAAGCACCACAACCGAAATGATTTTTCACTCACAAATTTGCTAGAATTTTTGAGAGAAAACAAGACAACAATGGTGGAAGAGAGTGAGAGGAATTTCAGTAATGAGGGAGAGAGAATGGAGGGGGAAGTTGCTGAAAAAAATAATTAAGGATAATGAGATGATATTATGTGATTTTAATTTGAAATTAAATTGAATTTCAAAATTAAAATTGCATTATCTATCCCTTATTCTTTGTTATTTGCATTTGTTCCCACTCTTATCTTAAATCCCTAAATGGGCTTTAAGCCCGTTTAACTAAAACCCAAATTAAACCCATTAACTTGAGTTCTAATTTCGGTTTAAACAAAACGGCTCAATTTCCTCGAATTGATTTTTTCAACCGTCTAGTTAAAACCTTAGGCCAGAAAACTACTGAATTGTTCTCAATTCTCATCCATAATTGTTGATGTATCGTGCTTAATGTGTGTGACCCTCTAGGCTCACGAATAATTGGCAGACTAGTAAAATTACTATTTTACCCTTTCCATCATAAGTGGCCTCTAGCAAGACATTATGATTATCCAATATTAGTGATTATCGATTATTCGACTTAACCTGTTATCGTACATGTCACTGTCCTTTTATCAAACCGATATCCAGATTGATCAATAGGCATAGAATAGTCATCCTAATTTATCAATCACTGTTTCTTGATATCTGAGATGACTGAAAAATGATACTAAGGTATCACCTGCATGGCCATGCTCTTTCTTCAGTCATACTCATCAAGTGGCCTAAACGGATATCTTTCTCATACCGAAGTATGAGTGATAAATCCCTCAGACGCCTTTCGAGTTCACTAGTGCAATAAATGCCAAAGCCAATCGAAGCCGTTATAGTTACCCTTTTACAGATAACATTAGACTAGGTCAAACTTAGGTATTCGTTAACAGCCAATCAAACATGTACGATAACAGGTTAAGTCGAATAATCGATAATCACGAACATTGGATAATCATAATGTCTTGCTAGAGGCCACTTATAATGGAAAGGGTAAAATAGTAATTTTACCAGTCTGCCAATTATTCGTGAGCCTAGAGGGTCACACGCATTAAGCACGATATATGACAACAATTATGGATGAAAATTGAGAACGATTCAGTAGTTTTCTGGCCTAAGGTTTTAACCAGACGGTTGAAGAAATCAATTCGAGGAATTTGAGCCGTTTTGTCTAAACCGAAATTAGAACTCAAGTTAATGGGTTTAATTTGGGTTTTAGTTAAACGGGCTTAAAGCCCATTTAGGGATTTAAGTTATGAATGGGAACAAATGCAAATAAGAGATTATGAAGGATAGATATGCAATTTTAATTTTCAAATTAAAATCACATAATATCTTCCATTATCTTCTCTAATTTGCAGCAACTAATCCTATCACTCTCTCCCCCTCATAGCTGAATTCTCTCTACCTCTCATCCTCCATTGTTGTCAAGCTTCTCTCAAAATTCATAGCAAAAATTTGAGTGAAAACCTTCTTCGGTTGTGGTGCTTGTGTGGACCTAATAGAGAAACACTAAGCTTGTGTTTTCATCGATTAGAAGAGGTAACTTTCAGATTTAATATATATATATATATATAACATGTTGAATTTACATTAAGATCATAGCTTGCATAAATCACCACAGTTACATAACGTCCGCTGCATGATATTTATCGACTAGAACCCGTGGTGATATCTTTCAGGGTGACGTCCCTGGACACTTTGGACGTCCTCGGTCGGCCATGGGCGTCGTTCGTTGACGTCATGGACGACCATAGGCGACCACGGACGTCCACGGGCGACAATGGGAGACTTCGACCATGAACGTACATGGGCGATGTCCCTGGATACTTTGGACGTCCTCGGTCGACCATGGGCGTCGTTGGTCGACGTCATGGGTGACCATGGGATACCACAGACGTCCACAGGCGACGTCGCGGGCCACTTTGGACGTCCTCGGTCGACCATGGGCGACGTCCCTGACACTTTGGACGTCCTCGGTCGACCATGGTGGTCGGTTGTCGACGTCATGGGCGACCATGGCCGACCAAGTACGTCTATGGGCGACGTCGTGTTCCACTTTAGACGTCCTCGGTCGACCATGGGCGACGTCGGTGCACGTGGGCGACGTTAGTCGACCATGGACGTCCATGGGCGACGTCCCTGGACACTTTGGACGTCCTCGGTCGACCATGGGCGTCGTTTGTCGACGTCATGGGCGACCATTGGCGACCACAAACGTTCACGGGCGACGACGCGGGCCATTTTGGACGTCCTCAGTCGACCATGGGCGACGTCGGTGCATGTGGGCGACGTTGGTCGACCATAGACGTACATGGGCGACCACGGACGTCCACGGGCGACGTCGCAGGCCACGTTGGACGTCCTCGGTCAACCATGGGCGACGTCGGTGCACGTGGGCGACGTTGGTTGACCATGGACGTCGATGGGCGACGTCCCTGGACACTTTGGACATCCTCGGTCGACCATGGGCGTCATTCGTCGACGTCATGGGCGACCACAGAAGTCCACATGCGACGTCGCAGGCCACCTTGGACGTCCTCGTTCGACCAAGGGCGACGTCGGTGCCCGTGGGCAAGGTTGGTCGACCATGTACGTCCATGGGCTACGTCGCTTTACACTTTTGACGTCCTCGGTCCACCATGGGCGTCGTTCGCGGGCTACTTTGGACAACCATGGCCGACCATGGGCGACCACGGACGTCCACGGGCGACGTCGCGGGCCACCTTGGACGTCCTCGGTCGACCATGGGCGACGTCGGTGCCCGTGGGTGAGGTTGGTCGACCATGTACGTCCATGGGCTACGTCGCTGGACACTTTGGACGTCCTCAGTCGACCATAGGCGTCGTTCGCGGGCCACTTTTGACGTCATAGGTGACGTCGCGGGCCACTTTGGACGTCCTCGGTCGTCCATGGGCGACGTCGGTGCACGTGGGCGAAGTTGGTTGACCATGGACGTCCATGGGCGACGTTCCTGGAATCTTTAGACGTCCTCGGTCGGGCATGGGCGTCGTTCGTCGACGTCATGGCTGACCATGGGCGACCACAGACGGCTACAGTTGACTTCGCGGGCCACTTTGGACGTCCTCGGTCGACCATGGGCGACGTCGGTGCACGTGGGTGACGTTGGTCGACCATGAACGTACATGGGCGACGTCTCTGAACACTTTGGACGTCCTCGGTCGACCATGGGCGTCGTTGGTCGTCGTCATGGGCGACCATGGGAGACCACGGACGTCCACAGGCGACGTCGCGGGCCACTTTGGGCGTCCTCGGTCGACCATGCGCGACGTCGGTGCACGTGGGCGACGTTGTTTGATCATGGACGTCAATGGGAGACGTCCCTGGAAACTTTGGACGTCCTCGGTCGACCCTGGGCGTCGTTGGTTGACGTCATGGGCGACCACGAACGTCCACAGGCGACGTCGCAGGCCACTTTTGACGTCCTCGGTCGACCATGGGCGACGTCGGTGCACGTGGGCGACGTTAGTCGACCATGGACATTGTTGGTCAACGTCATGGGACGTTGGTCGCCCATGGACATAGTTGGTCAACGTCATGGGACGTTGGTCGCCCATGGACGTCCATGGGCGACGCCCCTGGACACTTTGAACGTCCTCGGTCGACCATGGGCGTTGTTGGTCAACGTCATGGGCGTCCATGGGCGACCACAGGCATCCACGGGCGACGTCGCGGACCACGTTTGACGTCCTCGTTCGACCATGGGCGACGTCGGTGCACGTGGGCGACGCTGGTGGACCATGGACGTCCGTAGGCAAGTTCCCAGGACACTTTGGACGTCCTCGGTCGACCATGGGCGTCGTTCGTCGACGTCATGGGAGACAATGGGCGACCACGGACGTCCATGGGCAACGTCGCGGGCCACTTTGGACGTCCTCGGTCGACCATGGGCGACGTCGGTGCACGTGGGTGACGTTGGTCGACCATGAACGTACATGGGCGACGTCTCTGAACACTTTGGACGTCCTCGGTCGACCATGGGCGTCGTTGGTCGTCGTCATGGGCGACCATGGGAGACCACGGACGTCCACAGGCGACGTCGCGGGCCACTTTGGACGTCCTCGGTCGACTATGCGCGACGTCGGTGCACGTGGGCGACGTTGTTTGATCATGGACGTCAATGGGAGACGTCCCTGGAAACTTTGGACGTCCTCGGTCGACCCTGGGCGTCGTTGGTTGACGTCATGGGCGACCACGAACGTCCACAGGCGACGTCGCAGGCCACTTTTGACGTCCTCGGTCGACCATGGGCGACGTCGGTGCACGTGGGCGACGTTAGTCGACCATGGACATTGTTGGTCAACGTCATGGGACGTTGGTCGCCCATGGACATAGTTGGTCAACGTCATGGGACGTTGGTCGCCCATGGACGTCCATGGGCGACGCCCCTGGACACTTTGAACGTCCTCGGTCGACCATGGGCGTTGTTGGTCAACGTCATGGGCGTCCATGGGCGACCACAGACATCCACGGGCGACGTCGCGGACCACGTTTGACGTCCTCGTTCGACCATGGGCGACGTCGGTGCACGTGGGCGACGCTGGTGGACCATGGACGTCCGTAGGCAAGTTCCCAGGACACTTTGGACGTCCTCGGTCGACCATGGGCGTCGTTCGTCGACGTCATGGGAGACAATGGGCGACCACGGACGTCCATGGGCAACGTCGCGGGCCACTTTGGACGTCCTCGGTCGACCATGGGCGACGTCGGTGCACGTGGGCGATGTTGGTCAACCATAAACGTCCATGGGCGATGTCCCTGGACACTTTGGACGTCCTCGGTCGACAATGGGCGTCGTTCGTCGACGTCATGGGCGACCACAGACGTCCACGGGCGACGTCGCGGGCCACTTTAGACGTCCTCCGTCGACCATGGGTGACGTAGGTGCACGTGGGCGACGTTGGTGGACCATGGACGTCCATGGGCGACGTCCCTGGACACTTTGGACGTCCTCGGTCGACCATGGGCGTCGTTCGTCGACGTCATGGGCGACCACGGACGTCCACATGCGACGTCACAGGCCACCTTGGACGTCCTCGGTCGACCATGAGCGACGTTGGTGCCCGTGGGCGAGGTTGGTCGACCATGTACGTCCATGGGCTACGTCGCTGGACACTTTGGACGTCCTTGGTCGACCACGGGCGACGTTGCGGGCCACTTTGGACGTCCTCGGTCAACCATGGGCGACGTTGGTGCACGTGGGCGACGTTGGTCGACCATGAACGTCCATGGGCGACGTCCCTTGACACTTTGGACGTCCTCAGTCGACAATGGGCGTCGTTGGTCGATGTCATGGGCGACCATGGACGTCCATAGGCGACATCGCGGGCCACGTTCGACGTCCTCGGTCGACCATGGGCGACGGTCGGTTTACGTGGGCGACGTTGATGGACACTTTCCTTGAGCGACGTTCCTTGACACTTTGGACGTCCTTGACACTTTGGACGTCCATGGTCGACGTTCCTTGACACTTTGGACGTCCTCGGTCGACCATGGGCTACGTTAGTGCACGTGGGCGACGTTGGTCGACCATGGACGTCAATGGGAGACGTCCCTGGACACTTTGGATGTCCTCGGTGGACCCTGGGCGTCATTGGTTGACGTCATGGGCGTTCATGGGCGACCACAGACGTCCTCGGGCGACGTCGCGGGCCACTTTTGATGTCCTCGGTCGACTATGGGCAACGTCGGTGCCCGTGGGCGACGTTTGTCGACCATGTACGTCCATGGGCTACGTCCCTGGACACTTTAAACGTCCTCGGTCGACCATGGGCGTCATTGGTCGATGTCATGGGCGACCATGGACGTCCATAGGCGACATCGCGGGCCACGTTCGACGTCCTCGGTCGACCATGGGCGACGGTCGGTTTACGTGGGCGACGTTGATGGACACTTTCCTTGAGCGACGTTCCTTGACACTTTGGACGTCCTTGACACTTTGGACGTCCATGGTCGACGTTCCTTGACACTTTGGACGTCCTCGGTCGACCATGGGCATCATTCGTCGACGTCATGGGCAACCATGGACGACCACAGACGTCCACGGGAGACGTCGTGGGCAACTTTGGACGTCCTCGGTCGACCATGGGCGAAGTCGGTGCCCGTGGGTGAGGTTGGTCGACCATGTACGTCCTTGGGCTAAGTTGCTGGACAGTTTGGACGTCCTCGGTCGACCATGGGCGTCGTTCGTCGACGTCATGGGCGACCATGGGCGACGTTGGGCGACTACGGACGTACATTGGTGACGTCGAGGGCCACTTTGGACGTCCTCGGTCGAACATGGGCGACGTCGGTGCACGTGGGCGACATTGGTAGGCCATGGACGTCCATGGGCGACGTCCCTGGACACTTTGGACGTCCTCGGTCAACCATGGGCATCGTTCATCGACGTCATGGCCGACCACGGACGTCAACGTGCGACGTCGCGGGCCACTTTGGACGTCCTCGGTTGACAATGGGCGACTTCCCTGGACACTTTGGATGTCCTCGGTCGACGTCGCGGGCCACTTTGGACGTCCTCGGTTGACCATGGGCGACGTCGTTGCACGTGGGCGACGTTGGTCGACCATGGACGTCTATGGGCGACGTCCCTGGACACTTTGGACGTCCTTGGTCGACCATGGGCGTCGTTCGTCGACCTCTAGGGCGACCATGGGCGACCACGGACGTCATGGGCGACCATGGGCGACGTCCTCGGTCGACCATGGGCTACGTTAGTGCACGTGGGCGACGTTGGTCGACCATGGACGTCAATGGGAGACGTCCCTGGACACTTTGGATGTCCTCGGTGGACCCTGGGCGTCATTGGTTGACGTCATGGGCGTTCATGGGCGACCACAGACGTCCTCGGGCGACGTCGCGGGCCACTTTTGATGTCCTCGGTCGACTATGGGCAACGTCGGTGCCCGTGGGCGACGTTTGTCGACCATGTACGTCCATGGGCTACGTCCCTGGACACTTTAAACGTCCTCGGTCGACCATGGGCGTCATTGGTCGATGTCATGGGCGACCATGGACGTCCATAGGCGACATCGCGGGCCACGTTCGACGTCCTCGGTCGACCATGGGCGACGGTCGGTTTACGTGGGCGACGTTGATGGACACTTTCCTTGAGCGACGTTCCTTGACACTTTGGACGTCCTTGACACTTTGGACGTCCATGGTCGACGTTCCTTGACACTTTGGACGTCCTCGGTCGACCATGGGCATCATTCGTCGACGTCATGGGCAACCATGGACGACCACAGACGTCCACGGGAGACGTCGTGGGCAACTTTGGACGTCCTCGGTCGACCATGGGCGAAGTCGGTGCCCGTGGGTGAGGTTGGTCGACCATGTACGTCCTTGGGCTAAGTTGCTGGACAGTTTGGACGTCCTCGGTCGACCATGGGCGTCGTTCGTCGACGTCATGGGCGACCATGGGCGACGTTGGGCGACTACGGACGTACATTGGTGACGTCGAGGGCCACTTTGGACGTCCTCGGTCGAACATGGGCGACGTCGGTGCACGTGGGCGACATTGGTAGGCCATGGACGTCCATGGGCGACGTCCCTGGACACTTTGGACGTCCTCGGTCAACCATGGGCATCGTTCATCGACGTCATGGCCGACCACGGACGTCAACGTGCGACGTCGCGGGCCACTTTGGACGTCCTCGGTTGACAATGGGCGACTTCCCTGGACACTTTGGATGTCCTCGGTCGACGTCGCGGGCCACTTTGGACGTCCTCGGTTGACCATGGGCGACGTCGGTGCACGTGGGCGACGTTGGTCGACCATGGACGTCCATGGGCGACGTCGCGGGGCACTTTTGACGTCCTCGGTCGACCATGGGCGTCGTTGGTCGACGTCATGGGCGACAATTGGCGACCACAGACGTCCACGGGCGACGTCGCGGGGCACTTTGGACGTCCTCGGTCGACCATGGGCGATGTCGGTGCCCGTGGGCGAGGTTGGTCGACCATGTACGTCCATGGGCTACGTCGCTCGACACTTTGGACGTCCTCGGTCGACCATGGGCGTCGTTCGCGGGAGTGGTTGCTGAAAATAGAGGAAGTTATGGAAAAATTGGAATTTTAATTTGAAAAAATAAAATTGAATTTTTCAAATCAAAATTGCATATCCATCCTCCATAAACCCTCTATTTTCATTTGTTCCCATTCATCACTTAAATCCCTAAATGGGATTTAAGCCCGTTTAACCAAAACCTTCCTCGAATTGATTTCTTCAACCGTCTGGTTAAAACCTTAGTCCAGAAATCTACCGAATCGTTCTCAATTTTCATCCATAATTAATTGTCATGTATCGTGCTTAATGCGTGTGACCCTCTAGGCTCACGAGCAATTGGCAGACTGGTAAAATTACTATTTTACCCTTTCCATCACAAGTGGTCTCTAGCAAGACATTATGATTATCCAATGTTCGTGATTATCGATTATTTGACTTAACCTGTTTGAAAGAGATCACCACGGGTTCCAAAGATTGAAAATCATGCAGCGGACAATATGTAACCGTGGTGATCGATTAAAACTTGATCTTAATGCTATTTGAACATGTTATAAACTCAATTAAAATCTAATATTTTACCTCTTGAAATCGACAAGAACACAAGCGTAGTGTCCTCTCTATCAAGTCCACACAAGCACACAACCGAAATGGTTTTTCTCTCTAATTTTTGCTAGAAATTTTGAGAGAAAACAAGAGCAACAATGGAGGAAGAGAGAGAGAGAATTTTCAGTCATTAGAGGGAGAGAGAGTGGGAGTTAGTTGCTGAAAAAATCAAAAGGATAAGATAATTATAGATTATGTGATTTTTAATTTGAAATTAAATTGAATTTCAAAATAAAAATTGCATTATCCATACTTTTAATCCTTCTTATTTGCATTTAACCCCTCTCTTATCTTAAACCCTAAATGGGCTTTAAGCCAATTTAACTAAAACCCAAATTAAACCCATTAACTTGAGTTCTAATTTCGGTTTAGTCAAAACGGCTCAATTTCCTCGAATTGATTTCTTCGACCGTCTGGTTAAAGCCTTAGCCCAGAAAACTACCGAATCGTTCTCAAATCTCATCCATAATTATTGTCATGTATTGTGCTTAATGCGTGTGACCCTCTAGGCTCACGAATAATTGGCAGACTGGTAAAATTACCATTTTACCCTTTCCATCATAAGTGGCCTCTAGCAAGACATTATGATTATCCAATATTCGTGATTATCGATTATTCGACTTAACTTGTTATCGTACATGTCACTGTCCTTTTATCAAACCGATATCCAGATTGATCAATAGGCATAGAATGGTAACCCTAATTTATCAATCACTGTTTCTTGATATCTGAGATGACTTAAAACTGATACTAAGGTATCACCTGCATGGCCATGCTCTTTCTTCAGTCATACTCATCAAGTGGCCTAAACGGATATCTTTCTCATACCGAAGTATGAGTGATAAATCCCTCAGACGCCTTTCGAGTTCACTAGTGCAATAGATGCCAAAGCCAATCAAAGCCGTTATAGTTACCCTTTTACAGATAACGTTAGACTAGGTCAAACTTAGGTATTTGTTACATAGTGTACACAAAGACTCCTTGGTCTTAGGATATAATGACAAGTTACGATATGTGAGTATCTCATGACTGGATCTATGCAGCATACTCACAATCGGGTTGTCCGATATCATCGACCTGATGGTATCTATGATATAAATCTGGCACGCACTTTGCCATGATCAGTAGAGCATGATCACAAGGAGTTAGTCTCATACTGATCGCTTCATAAAGAAGCTTAGCTGATCAGGGACTCATCAAATGTAATTCTTTCTGATCTATAGTTCTACTATTAGTGGTTACACACATAATGACATAGATCAAATTACATTCGATATATTACTACAACACTTTAGTAATATATGCCGATTTATTTATTCGGAAAGATGATAAAACATTACATCTGTAGATCACTTTTATATTGGATTGGGGCATAACTCTAACACTGTTATCGTACATGTCACTGTCCTTTTATCAAACCGATATCCAGATTGATCAATAGGCACAGAATGGTCATCCTAATTTATCAATCACTGTTTCTTGATATCTGAGATGACTGAAAACTGATACTAAGGTATCACCTGCACGGCCGTGCTCTTTCTTCAGTCATACTCATCAAGTGGCCTAAACGGATATTTTTCTCATACCAAAGTATGAGTGATAAATCCCTCAGACGCCTTTCGAGTTCACTAGTGCAATCAATATCAAAATCAATCGAAGCCGTTATAGTTACCCTTTTACATATAACGTTAGACTAGGTTAAACTTAGGTATTCGTTACATAGTGTACACAAAGACTCCTTGGTCTTAGGATATAATGACAAGCTACGATATGTGAGTATCTCATGACTGGATCTATGCAGCATACTCACAATCGGGTTGTCCGATATCATCGTCCTTATGGTATGTATGATATAACTTCGGCACACACTTTGCCATGAACAGTAGAGCATGATCACAATGAGTTAGTCTCACACTGATCGCTTCAGAAGAAGCTTAGCTGATCAGGGACATTATCGAATGCAATTCTTTCTGATCTATGCAACTCCGCGAGGCACCTAGTTTTTATGCGTAGAGCTCTCTCTCTAAGGTGATTTCCGGCGACCTCTTCCGGCCAGCTCCGGCGAAGGTCCGGCATGGTTTTTTTGCACCGATCTTTGCGTTATGAGGAGGAGAGTATGGTGGGATGGGAATTTTGTGCATCAGTTGAAGATTTCCAACACTTTTGCCCCTCTATCCGATCAGTTTGAGCCTAAACCCGATCGGACTAATCGGCAGCCTCGCAAGCCGATGTCAGGCAACGCTTGGACGGGGAGAGGTGCTTCGCTCGGACGTGGAGATGAGAGTGATCGTCATGGAAAACCCAAGGGTGGGTCGATCGGAGCGAGGTCGGGACTGGCTGCGAACCCTAACGCAAATGTTGCAGATCAGCGGCAGAGACGACCTCTCTGCTTCTCCGACGACGTCGATCCAGATAGAGGAGGAGACGAGCAAGCCGAGGCTATGGTCAGGCTTCGTGGGAAGGCAGAGCGTGTCGAGGCGGCGGCGGCTGCAGAAACCCTAATGGAGTGCAGGTTTGGTTCGATCATCGCGATGAGGTCCTCGACGTCGGAGATTGCTCCGGGCCTGACTACAACGACAAGAAGAAGGGTAGAGGCTACTATGGGGGGCTCGATCTGGGTGAAGGTGTCGGAGCAGACCAAACCACCCATCGATGGGGGGGCTGCTGACCGAACCCTAAAGACACAGCCGCACCGCGGCCATGGGGCGGATGGAGAGACCGCCGGCTCTAGTGGCAGTCCACGGCAGATCACCGACGTTGGCAGAGGCACGTCCGGGGCCACCGTTCGAGTCAAGCGAACGAGCAGCAGCAACAGCCAACCGCGACGCCGTCAGCGGACCAAAGCTCTTGGATCGACGGGGGGCGGCGGACGAGAGATCGGGCGGGGTACGAGGGCGTCTAGCCGGAAGCCGGACGGCAAAGGGAATACACCGGCGACTCGATCGGGCACTACCGGGCTGGTATCCATGGAGGGTGGGCTGCCGACGTGTCCCGGCCCAGGAACGACACACCTCGCACCGGCCCGCTCAACCACCAATGGCCAAATACCCCTCGGACAGACGACGGCCAATGTTCCTGCTGGATCGCGTCTTCAGAGCCCGGTTCCTACACCGGTTTATTCCGGTTCATGCTATTCAGGACCCACCTTACAACACATGTCAACCGGCTCATCAAATAAGGTACGCAGCTCAGTTTGTGGCTCGGATAATTTTACTAGTTTGCTTGAACCGGTTGAGCCGAATAACTCGGCGAAGCTAACCAGCCCTAGACTGGCTGACCCGAAATGCCCTTCGGATCGTAGACTTAGAGACATTAGAGAGGGTAAACGTTTGGTGGTGGACCCTGCTATTTCGGCTCAAGCTGACCTCGAGGTCTCGGCTGAGGAAGCTCAAGCTGATTGCGAGAGTTTTGGCGGTCGGATCAAAAAAATTACTTCAGGTATGGACCGGAATTTTGAGGAGGCTCCCAAATCCGCTTTTCCGACATACGTGGGTAATTTACCGACCCGCCCGTCAGTTGAGGAGCTAAGGAGCCTCTTCAGGAGGTTTGGGGAGATACTGAGGGTGACCATCCCGAGGAGACATCATCAGACGAGCTACGGATTTGTTCACCTACCCTCGGAGCAGGCACGCGCGGAGGCGATCTCGGCCTTACACTTGTCGGTCTTGAGGGGGCACACCCTTAGAGTTGCAAGCGGACGACACTCGCTCACCACCCTGGGTCTCTTCCGCGAGCCTCGAGTAGTGACTACTGGGCCACAGACAGCATCAACTAATCCGCGTGAGCATCGGTTTCCGGCCGCTGCGACCCGCAGCCGAGTCTTACTCCACACCTCCTCACAGTGCTTTCAGTTTTGCATACTAGCAGTGGCGGTCCGTGATTTTGATCGGCGAGCTCTCCTCTCAGAGATGCGGGGCACAAGTTCGGAGGTAGTCACGATCTCAGACTTGGGACAACGTATGTTTCTTTTGTCGTTTGCAGACTCCAGGGTGACCAGTGGGTTAATCTCCATCCCTGGTTCTTCTTCTTTTCGACTGATTGCGACAGATTCCTACACGGGGGAGTGTTCCGTTGGTTACACATATGGGGGATTCCGCTATCAGCATGGTCTTTGACGTCGATCGAGACGGTGGTAGGCGACATTGGCAGCTACATAGTTACTCACCCAGACTCCTTTGGAGAGGGTTCTTTTGAGCGTGTTGCAGTATTGGTGCACGTCTCGGATCCTCTCCGGAGGTCGTGGGGAGTTGTCTGTCGGTTAGGAGCAGGGTCGGTCAGAGTGGGTTTGGAGGTCGCTCCCATCTCAGAGATCCCCTTCTACACTCCGGCAGACTCCGACCTTCCCCTATCTCCTGTCCGAGCGGGGGCCATCATACCGTTCAGACAGGGTAGGGGTAAGGTTTCCTGGGCAGAGGAGATGGAGGCACTAGATTTACAGACTGCCATAGGTTTGGAGGCGTCAGAGCAGACTACTTCTTAGGGAAGGGCTCAGGAGGCAGAGGTTGTTGGGCAGGATGAGGAGGCTGATACTCAGATTATAGTTCAGGAGATAGCTCTAGAGACACAGTCGGGAGCCGTCAGCTTCGCTCGGACACCTGGATCCCCTCCGACACCTTACCCGAGGATTGTTGATCTTGATTCTACTTGGATTGGTGAGGGGGACTCCCAGCACCTGGGATTCGAGGAGGGGGATCTTTATCCGACGTCTAGACCCTTGACCCCCGATGAGCATGATAGTGAGGGTGATATACCAGGGAGAGACGAGGACTCAGTTTGGGTGGGATCATCTTCGGCCTTGGCGCCAATCTCCATTGATAGTTTGCGCAGGGGCTACTCTCTGGAGGGGATGCGCTCATTTTTTTCTGCGGGGAGACGCCCGACTTCCTCAGTCGCTGCGATCCGGGTTACACGTGCGCCTCATAGGATTATCAGAGCAAGGGCACAAGCTCCAAGAGATACACGGGTAGAGCAGATTGATGGGGCTGCGGATTTAGAGAGTGAGTGGGATGAGACCACAGAGAGAGACTTAGTCTTGGGGAGAGAGGAGCTGGAGGTTGGAGGTTTGAGGGAGATTGAGGAGGATGAGGAGGAGGAGTGGATAGAGAGCCCGAGAAGGGAGGAGGAGGGTCTCTCGGCTGCAGACATCACGGCGGCGGATGTGGGGAGGGTCGTTGAGCTATTGGGAGGCTCTCTTCAAACTCAGAGTGGAGCTATCACTCTTCCAGCGGGGCCGTGGGCTCCCGCTCAGCAATGAAGCTCTTGAGTTGGAACGCTAGGGGTCTGGGATCGGCTCACAAGCGTAGACTCCTGGCAGACACTATCACGGCGCACCGTCCAGTTTTCGTGGCTTTACAAGAGTCCAGGTTTGCAGTGATAGATCCGTTGACCATTAGAGAACTCGGGTTTTCTTCCCAGTTTGAGTTTCAGTTCAGTCCGGCAGGACCGGGGTTGGGATCAGGCGAGATATCTATTTGGGGCACTTCAGTTCTTCGCATGACCAGCTGCGACATCTTCCTGGGGCTGATCGTGTGGGTTGGGGAGGTCCTAACTTCTGGAGAAACCGTTTCTTTCCTCAACCTTCATGCCCCTTCAGTCCCCGCCGCGAGGAGAGACTTCTGGGACATTTTGAGACAGGTACACCACTCGGTAGGCCATAAGTTTGCCCTTTTGGGTGACTTTAACACGGTCAGGGATCCGAGCGAGGTGGCCAATCAGGCGGTTCAGGCAGATTGGAGAGCTTTCGACGCTTTTCTTACGGACTTAGGCCTTGTCGACTTCCCTATGTCGAACAAGGAGTTTACCTGGTTCGGACCATGCTCGAGAGCGAGCAGGCTAGACCGCATCCTTCTCAGTCAGGATATGTTGGCTATCTTTGCAGACCCGATCCTTATGGGGCTGACGAAGATGCTCTCGGATCACAGCGCCATTCTTTTAGGCACCCAGGAGGCTGTTTGGGGACCGAGACCCAGACGGTTCCTCAATGCTTGGTTGGATCATAGTGATTTCAAGAGCTTTGTGGCGGCAAAGTGGACCTCTTACATTGACGTTGTGGGCTGCCCAAACTATAGGTTATGGGCGAAACTCAAACGTCTGAGGTCGGACTTAGCCACCTGGAACATCGAGGTGTTTGGTCACGTTGAGCATCAGATTTCCAGGACCACAGCCAGCATCGAGGCTTTAGACGCTTTGGTGGGTATGAGACCACTTACTAAGGATGAGGACGAGGATCGAGGCAGACTCCAGACCGAGCTTGTGGGCTTGGCGAAGACTCGTGCGGACATCTGGAGGCGGAAGTTGAGGGTTCGCGGGGCACTAGAGGGAGACAGGAACACTCGGTACTTTCACAGATGCGCTGCGACGAGAGGCAACAGGAGTCGTATCAAAATTATGGTTATTGATGGCCAGGACCAGACACAGCCAGAGCAGATTCGCAGAGCGGCAGTGGATCACTTTCAGGCACGTTTCCGGCCAGATGTTATTTTGCGACCTAGTTTGCCGCCACTCCCATTCCGGACTTTGCCAGCGGGAGGATCAGAGTTTCTAGAGGCTGCTTTCACGGAGGAGGAGATCCTCTCGGCCCTCTCTGAGTGCGATGGGGGTAAGGCCCCAGGCCCAGATGGCTTCACCCTGAGATTCTTCCGCGAGATGTGGGATGTGATTAGAGAAGATGTCCTAGGTTTCTTTCATGATTTTCATCTCACAAGACGGATTGGGTCGGGTCTCAATGCTTCTTTCATAGCCTTGATTCCGAAGATTGAGACCCCTCGCGACTTCGCGCAGTTTAGACCGATTAGTCTTATTTCGGTGCCTTATAAACTTCTGGCTAAGGTTCTTTCCATACGACTGAGACGGTATATTGATGACTTGATTAGCGAAGTTCAGTCTGGCTTCATTCGGGGTAGACAGCTAGTTGATGGGGTTCTGGTGGTGAACGAGTTGATTGGCATGGTTCGCAGGACACACTCCAGGGCAGCTGTAGTGAAGCTTGATTTTGAGAAAGCTTTTGACCAAGTCAATTGGGGTTACCTTTGGAGTGTTATGGTCGCTATGGGCTTTGGCCCAAGGTGGAGACACTGGATCTCTTCTTGTCTGGGATCCTCTGCTTCGGTCCTGGTCAATGGCTCCCCCACAAGCCAGTTTGACATCAGGAGAGGAGTCAGGCAGGGATGCCCTTTATCCCCACTCCTGTTCATTATAGCTGCGGAGGGCCTACACCTTCTTCTTCAGCGTAAAGAAGAGGCTGCACTTTTCAGGGGGATCCGGATGAGTGAGGAGGAGAGAGTCTCACATCTACAGTTTGCAGACGACACCCTCTTATTTGTTCAGGCCGAGCCCCACCAGCTGTTCCAGCTTCGTTTGGTTTTACAGTATTTTGAGTAGGCGTCAGGCTTTAGGATCAACTTCGACAAGTCGGTCTTGTTGGGGTTGAATCTGGAGGAGGGCGGTGACAGACGCTTAGCTAGAGCACTTCCGTTGTGTGGTAGGACAGCTTCCTCTACCTTACTTGGGTTTTAGCTTGGGGGCAGATTACCGACGGGTGGCGACTTGGGAACCGATTGTGGCCAAGTTCAGGACCAGATTAGCCTTGTGGCAGGCGAGCCCACTCTCATTTTGAGGCCGGATCACGCTGATTAAGGCGGCTCCCTCGAGCTTGCCTATTTTCTACATGTCTCTCTTCCGGGCTCCCAGGACTACCACTGCTGTGATGGAGTCCATTATGAGGAGGTTCTTATGGAGAGGCAAAGGTTGACACCGGGGAGTTGCGAAGGTTAGATGGGAGCGTGTCTGTAGACCGATCATACAGGGAGGCTTGGGCATCCGTCGCCTTCAGGAGGTCAACAGTGCTCTGCTGTTGAAATGGTGGTGGCGATTCGCAACAGAACCGAATCCATTGTGGAGGAGGATACTGTGTGCGAAATACGGATGGGACAGGTCGTCATGGGACTTTTCTTCGCTACCTTTCTCTGGTCACTCAGGGTCGAGGGCTTTGCGGGATATTCTTGGTCACTCGTCTCTCCAGGCTTTTCCTAGGATTTTTGGACTGGGATGTGTTCGTTGGAGACTTGGTGACGGCAGACAGATCAGATTCTGGGATGACTGCTGGTTGGGAGATTTTTGTTTGCGAACCAGGTTTCACAGATTATACAGACGTGTGAGCCACCCGGGCCATTCAGTTCACGATGCATGGGTTCTCGAGGGTTGGTCTATTCCTTTCCGTGGGGTGCTGCCAGCCAGGACGGGGTTGGAGTTTGCAGAGCTACTTACGGTACTTGGCACGGTCAGACCGACAGAGGGGATTCGTGACCAGATCTGGTGGCCATCTGATAGGAGAGGATACACTGCGAGTAGGGGCTACCACATGTTGTTGGGGACAGATCATGGAGTTCCGGTAGACTAGGATTCGAGACTGTGTGATACGCCAGTTCCTCCAAACTTCAGGAGTTTTGGATGGCTGGTTCTTCAGGGCAGTTTACCGACCAGGGGCGCTCTTGCTTTCAGGGGGGTCATCCCGATTGGTCATCGCATGTGTGCTCAGTGCAATAGGAGGGAGGAGACGACAGAGCACCTCATGCTCTCCTGCAGGTGGACTAGGAGTTTCTGGAGAGAGATACACAGATGGTGGGGTATCCAGCTCCCTCCCACTCAGACAGTTCATGATCTCTTCATGGGGTGGAGAGCCAGAGTAGTAGACAGGGGAGCGAGGAGGGCCTGGAGCAGACTTGTGACGATGGGCTTTTGGTACATCTGGGTCATCAGGAACGGCAGGATCTTCAGGGACGAGGAGCGTTCGCCTGGAGAGACCCTCAGACTACTTCAGATGCGGTCGTATACTCTGGTGCAGGCAGACGAGGGATGGGACATCCAATCTTGGACGGGGGAGCGCACTTTAGCAGCCTGGTGCGCGAACCCGAGGTGGGTACTCCAGGCTATTCTTTCTTAGCTTATCTCTTTTTTTGGGCCGTGTTTTTTGGGGGCTCTGTCTTTTATTTCTTTGTTTTGGGGCTCAGTTTTCCCTTTTTTCATTTGTACTCTGTTCTTTCCATTTATATTATTCATTATTGCTGATAAAAAAAAAAATTTCTTTCTGATCTATAGTTCTACTATAAGTGGTTACACACATTATGACATAGATCAAATCACATTAGATATATTACTACAACACATTAGTAATATTATGCCTTTTATTATGTAGAATAATGATGTCCGTTACAATATAGATTGAGGAATTATTTTGGACTAGGGCACAAACCTAACAATCTCCCACTTGCCCCTAGTTCCAACCTAAGTTCCAATCTACCCCCATAGACTTCACGTGCGCCTCATGCTTAGGCTGCGGTAAAGCCTTTGTCAAGGGATTAGCAACATTGTCATCAGTCAGTACATAAGTAATCTCCACATCACCGTTATCAATATATTCTCTGATAATGTGATACTTCCTCTGTATGTGTTTAGTTCTGTTGTGGAATCTGGGCTCTTGAGCTAATGCTATGGCCCCAGTGTTGTCACACAACAAGCTTACCGGATCAGACGCTCGCGGCATTACATCTAATCCGGTTAGAAAGCTTCTAACCCATACGGCTTCCTTAGTTGCTTCTGCTGAAGCTATGTTTTCAGCCTCCGTTGTAGAATCGGCAGTTGTGGCTTCCTTGAAGCTCTTCCAGCTGAATGCTCCGCCATTTAACACGAATACAAATCCTGCCTGTGATTTGAAATCATCAGGATCTGTCTGAAAACTAGCATCAACATATCCTTTGACTGCTAGTTCTCTATCCTTCCTACCATACACTAGGAATGCGTCTTTAATTCTCCTTAGATATTTAAGGATACTCTTGACAGCAGTCCAGTGCTCCTTGCCTGGGTTAGATTGATATCTGCTGGTACAGCTTAACGCGAACGAGATGTCTGGTCTTGTGCAAATCATAGCATACATGATGGATCCCACAGCCGAAGCATATGAGATCTTACTCATTTTGCTTAGCTCATCAGGAGTCTTAGGACTATGTTGTTTGCTAAGCTTAATGTCTTGCCGCATGGGTAGGTATCCCTTTTTAGAATCAAGCATTGAGAATCTTCTCAACACCTTATCCATGTAAGTGCTCTGACTTAGGCCCAATATTCTCTTGGGTCGATCTCTGTAGATCTTGATGCCCAGAATGAAAGCAGCATCACCTAAGTCCTTCATCGAGAAGCATTTCCTTAACCAAGCTTTAACTTCAAGCAAGGTTGGGATATCATTCCCGATGATCAGTATGTCATCGACATATAGCACTAGGAATACTACTTTACTCCCACTCGCTTTCTTATATACGCAAGGCTCACTTTCGTTTTTGATAAAACCGAATTCCCTTACGGCTTCATCAAAACGAATGTTCCAACTCCGTGAAGCTTGCTTTAATCCATAAATGGACCTAAGCAGCTTACAAATCTTTCCGGGATTCTCTGGATCAACAAAACCCTCGCCTCGGGCTGTGTCGTATACAAATCCTCTTTTAAGTTCCCGTTAAGGAAGGCAGTTTTGACGTCCATCTGCCATATCTCATAGTCGTAGTATGCTGCTATGGTTAGAATGATCCGGATAGACTTGACCATAGCCACAGGTGAAAAAGTCTCGTCATAATTGATACCTTCGATCTAGCGATAACCTTTCGCAACCAGTCTAGCTTTATAGGTCTGAGGTTTTCCATCCATGTCGGTCTTAATTTTATAGACCCATTTGCAATCGATGGGTTTTATCCCAGGGGTTTGATCCACCAAACGCCAGACTTGGTTGTTGGACATGGATTTCATTTCCTCATTCATGGCGTTGTGCCATTTTTCGGAGTCTGGACTGGCCAAAGCTTGTCTGTAGGTTTATGGATCATCCTGACCCACAAACATCAAGTCATTTTCTTCAGTGGCTAGGAAGCCATACCTGATAGGAGCTTGACGAGATCTCTCAGACCTTCTTGGACCATCTGGAATAGGTGTCGGGATTGGTTCTTGATCAATGACCTCTTCTGGCTCCTGTATTTCTACATTCGGCATAGTAGGTTGCTCCGTATCTTCTTGAATTTCTTCAAGATGCACGGCACTCCCACTAGCACTTTTGGAAATAAATTCTTTTTCCAAAAATACCCCTCCTCGAGCAACAAAAACTTAGTTCTCGCTGGGTTTGTAGAAATAGTACCCCCTTGTTTTTTTGGGGTACCCCACAAAGACACACTTGTCTGATTTGGGTTCGAGCTTATCGCCTAGCAAACACTTGACGTATGCTTCACATCCCCAAATCTTAAGGAAAGCTAATAAGGGTTTCTTCCCGTTCCATACTTCGTATGGAGTGCTTTCCACTGCCTTTGTAGGAGCCCAATTCAATATGAATGCGGCCGTTTCTAGGGCATAGCCCCAGAAGGAGATAGGGAGGTCAGCCTGACTCATCATTGATCGAACCATGTCAAGCAAGGTCCGATTTCTCCGTTCGGATACACCATTCATTTGAGGTGTTCCAGGCGGAGTCAATTCAGAGAGGATCCCACACTCCTTTAAATGACTGTGAAAATCCTTGTCCAAGTACTCACCGCCTCGGTCAGATCGAAGCGCCTTTATACTTTTACCAAGCTAGTTCTGTGCTTCGTTTTGGAACACTTTGAACTTGTCAAAGGTTTCCGATTTATGTCTCATAAGATAAACATACCCATATCTATTGAAGTCATCAGTAAATGAAACGAACTAGTGAAAACCTCTTCTGGCCTGAGTGCTCATGGGCCCACAAACATCGGAATGTATGAGACCTAGTAAGTCACTCGCCCTTTCACCTAAACCGGCAAAAGGTGCTTTTGTCAATTTGCCCATAAGGCATGACTCGCATCTCTCAATTGAAGTGAATTCAAACGGACTTAGAAGTCCACACTTGTGAAGTGTTGAGATGCGTTTCTGGCCTATTTGACCTAAACGGCAGTGCCATATCACAGTCTGGTTTAAATCATCGGATTTAACCCTTTTGTTACTGATATTAAAAATCGAGCTAGTGTCAGTGTTTTGAATATTAAGAATATATGAACCACCAACCAATGAAGCATTGCAATAAAACATATTGTTCTTGAAAATATTGAAAATTCCATTATCAATAGAAAAACAATATCCTTCCTTGTCTAGCAAGGAAATAGAAATAATATTTCTGCGAAACGCGGGTACACAATGAACATTATTTAATAAAAAAACCAGCCCACTGGGCAAACTGAGACTAATATCTCCTACAGCAGTTGTCGAGACTTGATTGCCATCGCCAACTCGTAGGTCCGCCTCGCCCTTGCTCACTTCTCTTCTACTTCCCAGAGCCTGCACATTAACACAAATGTGAGATTCTGCACCGGTATCAAGTACCCAAGAATCTGAAGTAGATAAACTGAGATTGAGATCAATAACAAAAATACCTGATCCTCAAGATGTGGAAGCTCCACTCTTCCTAAGAAACAACTTGTGTTTCTTGCAATCCTTCTTCCAGTGCCCCAGTCCTTGGCAATAGAAGCAGATGACATCCTTCTTAGGATTCTCAATAGTCTTTGGAGCTGCTGGACCCTTAGGTTGTCGAATCTTCCCTGCTAGGTGCATAGGAGCCTTACCCTTGCCCAGGCTGGCTTTCTTGAAGCTCACTTGCTTGTTGACCATAAGAACCTCCTTGGTCTTGCCCTTGAGATTCTTTCAGCAGTCACGGGCATACCATGAAGCTTTGTCACGGTCTTATCCATGTCATGCATATTGTAATTTCTAACGAAACGAAATCACGATATGCCTCTGGAAGTGAATGCAGCACAAAGTCTGCAGACATTTCCTTGTCCACAGGATGATCGAGTCTTGTCAAGTGTTCCAAAAGACGTTTCATCTTAAGGACATGTGGACTGACAGGAGCTCCAGCCTTTAGCTTGCAAGACATCAGTTCAGTGAAAGTGTCGTATCTTTCGACACGCGCTTACTCTTTGAACATCTTCTCGATCTCAGCCATACAGGCTTTGGGATCTTCGGAAATGTCCAAGAACTGTTTCTGCAAGTCAGGCACCATACTGCCCATCATGATGCACTGCACGTCGATCTGGTCGCTAAGGAATTTCTGGTAGGTATCCCTTAGCGCCCTTGAGGCGTTTAGTGCTGGTTTAGTAGGTGCTTGTTCCTGGGTAAGGATATAATCCTTACGTTCATGCTTAAGAACGAGTCTCAAGTTCCGGTCCCAATCGAGAAAGTTTACGCCGTTAAGCTTATCATGCTCGATTAGTGACCTAAGCGCGCTGTTACCAGAATGATTCGTGTTTGCCATTTTATATCTACACAGTAAACAAATTTTAATCAGTATTAATTAAAATTGAAGTTGGAGATTTAATTATAAAACACTTTCTGATTCTAACTTTAGAATCTGAACCAGGATCTCATCATACTCTCAATTGAAGTGAACGGAGGCTCACTGCTCCAATTGAGTACATCAAGGTAGGAGTAAATCCATCTACAAGACCATGTAGTTCCTGGCTAGGGTCTGTACTTGTTAGTACGTGGCAAACCCTATACTGATACCCTAGGTCAGCCCTAGCTGACAATCGTAGACAAGTCTACCAAGCTTGAACTATGGATAGAACTAATGTAGCTGCTACGCGGAGGCGCACACACCCACACAGAACTATCCATCTCATCCAGACCTTTTCTCTATGAATGTTACGTGGAGGCGTACCGACATCCATAGGGTCAAACCCTTTTGAGTGCCCAAACTTTGATGGTATTACGCTTGACTTGTAATTATTTGCGTTTAAGTGAATTATAAAAGTCTGATTGTATATCGATACAATCTTAATCTGGAATCATCAATTGCAAATTCATGCAAAGATGATCCCTTAGCAGGTTACATGCGAGTCTGATTAAATTCCGATTTTAATCTTTGCATGTGGGTGATAGCAAATCATACATAAACTTGTATATTTAAACAATCAAACATTCATACATTCAAACATATAAATGTAACGATAAAATATGTGCATAGCTAAGCCCATCTTAAGTTCCTAAGAATCTAGCAAAACTGATCCTAAAGACATGGTCTTCAAGATCCAAACTTGCTCCATTCTCGTGAACTCCCACTGGCTTCGAGTCTCGTCCAATCCGAGTCTCCCTCTTGACTTGATTCTTGTGTCGGTCTTCGTGATTACAAATTAAAATAAATAAAATGAAATACAAATCACGACACGCGGGCCGTATTTACTACAACCCAAAATTAAGCAACATGCAGGCTGCAAAACCGAAATTAAAATGCAAATCTAATGGTCTTAGCTAGCATCATGTGGAAAACATCATGTTATCAAAGATCATGTATACAATCAACTGATAGCATTTGTGCCCTAGTCCAATTGGTATTAGCCTGTAAACGTCTATGTACAAATATCATCGTTTGTGATGTATAAATATAAACGGCTTTATATTACTTATATGTTGAAGTAATATGTTAAGCATGATCTGATTTATGACCACTAAAGTAGTAGAACCATAAATCTGTACGGATCACACTTAACAAGTCCCTGGTCAACCTATGCTTCCTTGAAAGTGACCAGTATGAGGAATGGTTCTTAATGACGTAGTTCTACTTGTCATAAGGATGTGGGATCCTGGAACCATATCATAGATATCATGAGGTGATTGATATCGGACGACCCGCATTGAATAGTGTTTTCATAGATTAAGCCATAAACATATTCAAATGCGATAGCTCGTCACGACGTCCTTAGACCAAGGAGTCTTTGTGATCACTATGCAATGAACGTACGGCTTTAACTTGCGCCAAACGCTTTCTGTAAAAGGATTGCTATGAAGGGCATGATTGGGTGGCGGAACGGGTTGCATGAGTGACACGAAAGACGGCTAAGGGATTTATCCCTCATACTACGGTATGGGAAAGATATCCGTTAGAAGGCCTCTTGATGGAGACCGAATGAGAGAAAAGCATGGCCATGCAAAATGATACGGGTTATCATTTCTCAGTCATCTCGCATATCAAGTAACAATGATTGATTAAACAAGGGAGACGACTCTATGCCTTGTGATCAATCGGGATATCTAGAGATAAAAGGATGGTGACTTGTACGCACAAAGGTTAAGTCGAATCATCGATCATCATGCACCTTGGGTAATCATAATGTTTTACTAGAGACCACTTATGATGGATCGGGCAAGAGCAATTCTTGCGCCGATCTGCCAACGGTGGCATGAGCCTAGAGGGTCACACACATACAAGACGGATAACTTGAGACAAGGAAACATGGATGTTTCTTAAGGAGAAGTATATGGACAAAACTGGAGGTTTTGTGCCATAGGTTCGGTTTGAGAGAATAATTAGCGAATCGAGAAAAATTGAGTTTTTCGTCGATATCGCGTCGGACTTTGTTTGATAAGTAGCGACAAAAGGGTCGGGAAACTTTTGAACGCGGCATGAGACAACACGGGAGGGCCCATTGGGCTCGGCCCATGAAGCCTCATGGCCGGCCCAATAAGGGCCCAATAAGGCCATATGGCCGGCCCACTTGGTGGGGCCAATGTGGGGGCCACACAACACCATGCTTAGTTGGTAGTTGTGGATTAAGAGGTGAGTGATTTAAGGGGTATGGGTTAAAGCTCCTTTAAGCCCATACCAATCACTTTTAACCCATACTTGTGAGTTGGATGATGAGATATATTGCAAGACATTATTTCATTAATTGATTAAGTCACAAAACTCACAAAAACCTCTCTTTCTCTCTCATTGTGGCCGGCCACCTTGGTGTTCTTCCTCCATCTTGCTCTCTTGTTCTTCATTTAATTGTTCTAGTAGGCAATTAAGTGAAGGATCTTGAAGATCATTCTCTTGGTGTGGACTTGCTTTAGAGAAGAAGATCCGAACGTTCTTCTTTATCGATTCAAACAAGACTTAAAGGTAAATATCTTGTGGAATAGATTTTGCTTTGGGATTTAATGGTTTAAATGTTCTTGGACAAGGTTTGGAGTAGATTATCTTTTATTGCTTCCGCTATCTCGATGACGATCTAGAACGCTCCAAAACCCTACAGTGGTATCAGAGGGTTGGTTACCCTCTTAATCTTTTTCTTGTTGAATTTATTTCGGTTTTGTGATTATTTTCATGCCAAAAGTTGATAACATGATTTTAATGCTTTTTGGGATATTTGCATGAAATATGTTACTTTTGAAAAATATATTAAATTTGGAATTTTTCGGAAATTATTGGATTTGTCGGGTCCGAGAAGAGACTCTCGGGGAGCCGGATCGGAGGTACCGGACGGAGGTCACCGGAGGCCGGGGAGGCCGGCGGTGACCGGGCCCGTCCCCACTCTCGGCCGAGGCCGAGAGTGGCGGCAAGCATGGTTGGGCTCGGCCCAATGGGCCCTCGGCCCATTGGCTTGGCCCAACTTGGTTCGTGTGTGGTGTTTGATCCATTTCACGAACCCACGATCCAATATTTCGAAAACTTTCAAAATTTGATCGGTTTCGATAAACCGTTTTTCGAAAAGGTCTAGTTTCGATAAACCCGACCAAGCAACTTGGCAAAAGAAAAACCGGAATTATTGCATATTATTTGATAACATGTTTGTGTGATAACATGTTGGATGATGTGATGAAATGTATGATGCTTTAGTAGCCCATTAGATTTATCGCTTTCACGGTTTGCATACCGTTAGTGTTAGCGTGTAATTATTCTTTTATTCGAGCCCATAAAGTGTAATTATTTTTTATCCGGTCTACGAACCGAGTATTAATTGTAATTATTACTCAAAGACGAGAAGGATGGAAAATCGAGCACGATGACGGTCTTGGAGGAAGTCCAAGAGCTAGTGGGAGCCCGAATGAGAAAGACGAGAAGATGTGAAGACTCGTAGATTCCTAAGATTAGGATGGGCTATAAAATGCATATTTAACGCTTTATGGTTGCTTGCTTGAATCATTTAAATTAATTGCATGGTTGCATGATTAGTTTATAAGTTTATAAGCGATCACCTCACATGCAAAGATTAAAAACAAACTTTAATTGTTTGCATGTTTAAAGCGTTGTGAACTATCACCACACGGGTTGTGATGGATGAGTTCAAGTTTGAAACGTATTTTGTATGGGTTGCAAATGACGGATTCAAATGTAGATAGTATGTGATACAATTAGAAACATCACAACACGGGTTGTTGGTGACGGATTCGTAATTGTACCAAATACTTTCGAATTATTAAACACAACCAAATTACAAGTTAATTTGAGTCAAGTGAGATGCCACCCTAATTCACACCCATGTAGAAATATTTTATCGGTGTCGTGCGCCTTAGCGGAGCATCGATCGAATGGGTTCTAGATGGGAATGGTAAACTTTGTGGGATGTCGTGCGCCTTAGCGGAGCATCTGCACAAAGTTAACTCGTTAGTGAAAGTTGGTTGACTCAACCACGATTCTTGGCCTGAGGTCGAGCTGGGGCATCGGAAGGGTAAGCCGTGTGTTTTACACATACCCTGACTAAGAGTTACACGGGTTGTAATTGGACGGATGTCCTACCTAAATAAGTCAATTGGAGCGGTGCGCCTTAGCGCACTTCAAATGACGAATAAGGGATCTTGGTTTAAAGATTCTAATTTTAGAATCTAATGGTTGGTGTTTAATTCGGATCTTCGTAAATTTATTCAACTATTCTGATTAAATTTACTTTCTTCGTGTAGAAATGGCTAGTAATTCAACAAATTCGTCTAATTTGTCATTGAGGACTATACTCGAGAAGTGTAAACTCAACGGAACAAATTATCTAGACTGGGACAGAAATTTACGACTTGTATTAAAAATGGAACGCAGGGAGTACGTCCTTGATAAGGCTATCCCTGAGGAGGCAGCTGCCAACGCAACAAGGGTCGTTAAGGATGCGTACCAGAAACACCTTAGCGACTCTATCGACGTTGCGTGTGTCATGCTGGGCTGCATGGAGGCGGACCTCCAAAAGCAGTTTATGGAGCTATCCCATGATCCGTTTGCAATGTTTGCACAGATCAAGGATATGTTCAAGGAGAAAGTACGTATTGAAAAATACACTGTTCTCCGAGAACTCATAGCCTGCAAGATGTCAGCAGGCAGCTCCGTAGGTCCTCACGTCCTACAAATGAAGGGGCATTTTGACCATATGACTAGTATCGGTATGTCTATGGAAAAGGAAATGGCAGCGGATTTTATTCTGCAATCCCTTCCTCATGCATATGGTGGGTTCGTCATGAACTATCACATGCATGATATGGACAAGACCGCGTCGGAGTTGCACAGCATGCTAGTAACTGCCGAGAAGAGCATAAGGGGCAGTTCGTCCAAAAATGTCTTCATGGTCAAGAAGGGACCCAGCTTCAAAGCTGTTGGTGGCAAGGGTAAAGGCCCAAGACACCTGGCAGGGAAGAACAGACGACCATTTATTCCTAGACCTCACATGCCCGTACAAGGCAAAGGGAAGGCAAAGGAGTCGGTCTGTTTCTATTGTCAAAAGCCTGGTCATTGGAAGAAAGACTGTCAGCAGTTGAAGGAGGATCAGAAGAAGGGCGGTGGGGCCGCCACTTCATCAGGTATTCCATTAGAGCTATATCTTTCTACAATAAATACCTGGGTACTAGATACTGGAGCTGAGTCTCATATCTGTGCCGATGTGCAGGTGTTACACAGTAGAAGAGATGGTGGGGAAAGCGAGGTGGACCTAAGAGTTGGGAACAATACCAGAGTTGCCGCAACTGCCGTAGGTTCTGTGAACCTTGCTTTGCCCAGTGGGCTTGTAATTGAACTAAATGATGTTTTTTGCGTACCTGCTTTCAGCAGGAATATTATCTCAATTTCTCTTCTAGAGAAAGAAGGTTATTATTTCAATATTAAAAACGGGTTTTTTGATATTATGCGCAACAACATATATTATGGCAATGCTCACACTGTTGGAGGATTATACATATTGAATATGCAAAACTCGAAATCCAACATGCTCTATAATATAAATGCTAAGAGGTTTAAAACTAATGATTTAGACCAAACTCTAATCTGGCATTGTCGTCTGGGTCACATAAATGAGAAACGCATCTCAGCGCTTCATAAGCGCGGACTTCTAAGTCAATTCGAATTCCAAGCGATTGAAAGATGCGAAGCTTGTTTAATGGGCAAGATGACTAAAGCGCCCTTCACTGGTTTAGGTGAGAGGGCAGGTGACTTATTAGGTCTAATACATTCAGACGTATGTGGACCAATGAGTACGCATGCCAGAGGTGGTTTAGGCTACTTTATCACATTTACTGACGATTTCAGTAGATATGGTTATGTCTATCTCATGAGACATAAGTCCGAAGCTTTTGATAAATTCAAAGAGTTTAGGACTGAAGTAGAAAACCAACTCGGAAAGAGTATCAAGGCACTCCGTTCTGATCGGGGTGGAGAATACTTATCCGAGGAGTTTCTTAGTTATCTTACTGAAGGTGGAATACTATCTCAGTGGACTCCGCCAGGAACACCGCAACTTAATGGTGTGTCCGAACGGAGGAATCGGACATTGTTAGATATGGTTCGATCAATGTTAAGTCTCACTGATCTCCCGATCTCCTTCTGGGGTTATGCTCTGCAAACGGCCGCTTTCATAATAAACAGGGCTCCGTCGAAAGCAGTGGAAGGGACATCATTTGAAAAATGGTACGGGAAGGAACCCGTTTTGTCCTTCCTTAAAATCTGGGGTTGCGAGGCTTATGTTAAAAGGTTGCTTGCAACCAAGCTCGAACCAAGATCAGATAAATGCACTTTCGTCGGATATCCAAAAGAAACAAAAGGATACTACTTCTATAAGCCGAGCGAAAATAAAGTTTTTGTCGCTCGAGGTGGGACGTTCTTGGAAAAAGAGTTCATTTCCAAGACAGTCAATGGGAGGGCTATTCATCTAGATGAAGTTCTAGATGAGATGGTCACTCGGGAACCACGAGAGGACCCACTAGAAGAGGTAGAGCCAGAAGTGGTCATTGAGCAAGAACCAATAGCTGCAGTTAATGAGGACGGTCCGAGGCGCTCTGAAAGGATAAGTCATGCACCTGTCAGATACGGGTTCTTAGTAACTGAAGGTGATGGTTTAGTACTAGTGGACAATGATCCAGCTACCTTTCGAGAGGCTTTGGACGGAACCGACTCTGAGAAATGGCTGGACGCCATGAGGGAAGAAATGCAATCCATGTCAGATAATCAAGTGTGGGACTTGGTAGATCATACCCCTGATGTTAAGGTCATAGGGTGTAAATGGATCTTTAAAATAAAGATTGACATGGATGGCAAACCTCAGACCTATAAAGCGAGACTGGTAGCAAAAGGTTATAGACAAATCCACGGAATTGACTATGAAGAGACCTTTTCTCCAGTAGCTATGGTCAAATCTATCCGCATTCTTCTTGCCATAGCAGCGTATCACAACTATGAGATATGGCAAATGGATGTCAAAACCGCCTTCCTCAACGGGAGGTTAGCTGAGGACGTTTATATGTCTCAGCCTGAGGGTTTTGAGGATCCAAAGAATAAGGGAAAGATTTGCAAGTTGCTCAAATCAATCTATGGTTTGAAGCAAGCATCTCGGAGTTGGAACCAGCGTTTTGATGAAGTAGTAAAACAGTTTGGCTTCGTCAAGAACGATGATGAACCCTGTGTGTATAAAAAGGCAAGTGGGAGCAATATAATCTTTTTAGTGCTTTATGTTGATGACATACTGCTCATTGGTAACGACGTCCCTACCTTGCTCTTAACGAAGACTTGGTTAGGTGAGTGTTTCTCAATGAAGGACTTAGGCGAGGCCTCTTACATCTTGGGAATCAAGATATATAGAGACCGTGCCAAGCGGGTCTTGGGCTTAAGTCAAAGCACTTATATAGACAAGGTGTTGAGACGATTCTCAATGCAAGATTCAAAGAAAGGATTGCTGCCCATGCGTCATGGCATAAAGCTTAGCAAGAAGCAGGGTGCTGAGACACCTGCAGAGCTAGCAAGAATGAATGAGATCCCATATGCTTCGGCTATAGGGTCCATAATGTATGCCATGATATGCACGAGACCGGATGTCTCGTTTGCCCTAAGCTGTACCAGTAGACATCAATCCAAACCCGGTGAGGCACACTGGATTGCTGTCAAGGCGATTCTCAAATATTTGAGAAAAACCAAGGACGCTTTTCTTGTATACGGGGGCAGAAATGATGATCTCGTCGTCAAAGGATATGTCGACGCTAGTTTTCAGACAGACCCCGATGACTTTAAGAGTCAGTTGGGATATGTGTTTATGTTGAACGGTGGAGCATTCAGCTGGAAAAGCAAGAAGCAGGATACCATTGCCGACTCTACAACGGAAGCTGAGTACATTGCCGCATGTGAGGCGGCAAAAGAGGCTGTATGGATCAGGAGTTTCATGGCTGGGTTAGGTGTAATTAAAAACCCGTCTAACCCAGTAGACTTATATTGTGACAACACCGGGGCTATTGCGCAAGCTAAAGAACCCAGGGCACATAACAGATCCAAACATGTACTCAGAAAGTATCACATCATCCGCGACATAATTGCTAGAGGTGACGTGAAGATCCAATACGTTGCAACTGATGATAACACAGCCGACCCATTGACCAAGGCTCTTCCTCAAGATAAACATGAAAAACATGTTAGGTCAATGGGTATAGACTGGGACTTAGATTGGAGCTAAGGGCAAGTGGGAGATTGATAGCATTTGTGCCCTAGTCCAATTGGTATTAGCCTGTAAACGTCTATGTACAAATATCATCGTTTGTGATGTATAAACATAAACGGCTTTATATTACTTATATGTTGAAGTAATATGTTAAGCATGATCTGATTTATGACCACTAAAGTAGTAGAACCATAAATCTGTACGGATCACACTTAACAAGTCCCTGGTCAACCTATGCTTCCTTGAAAGTGACCAGTATGAGGAATGGTTCTTAATGACGTAGTTCTACTTGTCATAAGGATGTGGGATCCTGGAACCATATCATAGATATCATGAGGTGATTGATATCGGACAACCCGCATTGAATAGTGTTTTCATAGATTAAGCCATAAACATATTCAAATGCGATAGCTCGTCACGACGTCCTTAGACCAAGGAGTCTTTGTGATCACTATGCAATGAACGTACGGCTTTAACTTGCGCCAAACGCTTTCTGTAAAAGGATTGCTATGAAGGGCATGATTGGGTGGCGGAACGGGTTGCATGAGTGACACGAAAGACGGCTAAGGGATTTATCCCTCATACTACGGTATGGGAAAGATATCCGTTAGAAGGCCTCTTGATGGAGACCGAATGAGAGAAAAGCATGGCCATGCAAAATGATACGGGTTATCATTTCTCAGTCATCTCGCATATCAAGTAACAATGATTGATTAAACAAGGGAGACGACTCTATGCCTTGTGATCAATCGGGATATCTAGAGATAAAAGGATGGTGACTTGTACGCACAAAGGTTAAGTCGAATCATCGATCATCATGCACCTTGGGTAATCATAATGTTTTACTAGAGACCACTTATGATGGATCGGGCAAGAGCAATTCTTGCGCCGATCTGCCAACGGTGGCATGAGCCTAGAGGGTCACACACATACAAGACGGATAACTTGAGACAAGGAAACATGGATGTTTCTTAAGGAGAAGTATATGGACAAAACTGGAGGTTTTGTGCCATAGGTTCGGTTTGAGAGAATAATTAGCGAATCGAGAAAAATTGAGTTTTTCGTCGATATCGCGTCGGACTTTGTTTGATAAGTAGCGACAAAAGGGTCGGGAAACTTTTGGACGCGGCATGAGACAACACGGGAGGGCCCATTGGGCTCGGCCCATGAAGCCTCATGGTCGGCCCAATAAGGGCCCAATAAGGCCATATGGCCGGCCCACTTGGTGGGGCCAATGTGGGGGCCACACAACACCATGCTTAGTTGGTAGTTGTGGATTAAGAGGTGAGTGATTTAAGGGGTATGGGTTAAAGCTCCTTTAAGCCCATACCAATCACTTTTAACCCATACTTGTGAGTTGGATGATGAGATATATTGCAAGACATTATTTCATTAATTGATTAAGTCACAAAACTCACAAAAACCTCTCTTTCTCTCTCATTGTGGCCGGCCACCTTGGTGTTCTTCCTCCATCTTGCTCTCTTGTTCTTCATTTAATTGTTCTAGTAGGCAATTAAGTGAAGGATCTTGAAGATCATTCTCTTGGTGTGGACTTGCTTTAGAGAAGAAGATCCGAACGTTCTTCTTTATCGATTCAAACAAGACTTAAAGGTAAATATCTTGTGGAATAGATTTTGCTTTGGGATTTAATGGTTTAAATGTTCTTGGACAAGGTTTGGAGTAGATTATCTTTTATTGCTTCCGCTATCTCGATGACGATCTAGAACGCTCCAAAACCCTACATCAACATGCTTATCAAACAAATAAATTTTCCAAATTTTATCTTTCTTAAGTGTGGAAAATTCCGGTTTATCGAAACCGGACGTTTTAATCGGTTAATTGAATTTTGGACTGGTTCTCGCTTGTTTATCGACACCGATCCAAATCTGAAAATTTCAATTTTTTTAGGGTTTCCAAATATTCTCGCGAACCAACCGGTTCAGCTTGAATCTGGTCGAGCCGAATCGGCTCAACCGAGGTCGCCCGCGGAGGCAACCACGGTGGCCGGTGAGGGCTGCCGAGGTCGCCCGCGGGGCTGACCGTGGTCGGCCACGGGAACGACCATGGTAGCCCGCGAGGGCAGCCATGGTTGCCCGCGAGGCAACCATGGTGGCCCTCACGGGCTGCCATGGTTGCCCGCATGGGCAGACCGTGGTCGCCCGCGGCAGCGACCATGGTCGCCCGTAGGCGACCATCGTCGGCCCTTGGTGCTGACCATGGTCTGCCCTAGGGCATTCCATGGTCCACCAAGGGTCTCGACCTGGTCGGCCATGGCTCGGCCATGGCTAACCTGAAACACCCAAAAAAAATTATTTTCCAATTTTCCAAAATCACCCAAATCTGAAATTTTTTTCGATTTACATGCATGCTAAGGTGATGAACACATATAAACTCACAAAAAAAAATCAGAATTAAACATGTAGAAGAATACATAACAACCATGCCTCTGATACCACTGAAAGAGATCACCACTAGTTCCAATCGATAAATATCATGCAGCGGACGTTATGTAACCGAGGTGATCGATGCAAGCACTGATCTTAATGCAAATTCAACATGTTATATATATATTAAATCTGAAAGTTACCTCTTCTAATCGATGAAAACACAAGCACAACAACCGAAGAAAGTTCTCACTCAAATTTTTGCTATAAATTTTGAGAGAACCTTGACAACAATGGAGGATGAGAGGGAGAGAGAATTCGGCATTGAGGGGGAGAGGATGAGGGAATTAGTTGCTGAAAAATAAGAGAAGATAATGGAAGATATTATGTGATTTTAATTTGAAAATTAAAATTGAATTTCAAATTAAAATTTCATATCTATCCTTCATAATCTCTTATTTGCATTTGTTTCCATTTATAACTTAAATCCCTAAATGGGCTTTAAGCCCGTTTAACTAAAACCCAAATTAAACCCATTAACTTGTGTTCTAATTTCGGTTTAGACAAAACGGCTCAATTTCCTCGAATTGATTTCTTCAACCGTCTGGTTAAAACTTTAGGCCAGAAAACTACTGAATCGTTCTCAATTTTCATCCATAATTGTTGTCATATATCGTGCTTAATGTGTGTGACCCTCTAGGCTCACGAACAATTGGCAGACTGGTAAAATTACTAATTTACCCTTTCCATCATAAGTGATCTCTAGCAAGACATTATGATTATCCAATGTTCGTGATTATCGATTATTCCACTTAACCTGTTATCGTACATGTCACTGTCCTTTTAACAAACCGATATCTAGATTGATCAATCGGCATAGAATGGTCATCCTAATTTATCAATAACTGTTTCTTGATATCTGAGATGACTGAAAACTGATACTAAGGTATCACCTGCATGGCCGTGATATTCCTTCAGTCATACTCATCAAGTGGCCTAAACGGATATCTTTCTCATACCGAAGTATAAATGATAAATCACTCAGACGCCTTTCGAGTTCACTAGTGCAATCAATATCAAAGCCAATCGAAGCCGTTATAGTTACCCTTTTACAGATAACGTTAGACTAGGTCAAACTTAGGTATTCGTTACATAGTGTACACAAAGACTCCTTGGTCTTAGGATAAATGACAAGCTACGATATGGGAGTATCTCATGACTGGATCTAAGCAACATACTCACAATCGGGTTGTCCGATATCATCGTCCTGATGGTATCTATGATATAACTCCGGAACGCACTTTGCCATGATCAGTAGAGCATATCACAATGAGTTAGTCTCATACTGATCGCTTCAGAAGAAGCTTAGCTGATCAGGGACATTATCGAATGCAATTCTTTCTGATCTATAGTTCTACTATAAGTTGTTACACACATTATGACATAGATCAAATCACATTAGATATATTACTACAACACATTAGTAATATTATGCCTTTTATCATGTAGAATAATGATGTCCGTTACAATATACATTGAGGAATTATTTTGGACTAGGGCACAAACCGAACACCTGGCTCATTGCAGTGATGGCAGATCTCCTACATTTTGTCCTTAATCTTCACAGCAGCTTTGGGAGCTGCTTGAACTTTTGGACGCTTGGGGTGTTTGAACTGCCCTGCAAGGTGCTCAGGAGCCTTACCTTTACCCTGATCAGCTTTCTTGAAGCTGACCTTCTTGTTGACCATAAGGACCTTCTTGGTCTTGCCCTTGAGGTTCTTTTCAGTGGTCACAAGTATCCCATGAAGCTCTGTTAAGGACTTGTCCATGTCATGCAAATTGTAATTTACTATGAAATCACTATATGTATCTGGAAAACAGATTGATTGACGATCCTAATGACCAGCTGGGGTTCTAGAAAACAAATTGGGTCTTTCCCTTTGACAACATTTCCCATTCAGTCTATTAAATGGATCTCAGAATAACGCTGCTCTCTAGAGACGTTATATTGAATATTATATATTCAAAAAAAAAGATATTCTAGTGATTGAGGTAGTATATGACCAGAAATACTTGTTAAGTAACTGCAACATAAAATCTGCAGCCGTTTCCACCTGATCATCAAAACCGAATCTGGTTAGATGCTCCTGAAGACATTAAATCTTCGTGACATGGGGACTAACAGGGCTCCGGCCATAAGTTTGCAGGAGTTAAGTTCTATTAAAGTATCATATCTTTCGACACGAGCTTTCTCTTTGAACATTTCCTTGACCTCTGCCTTACAGGTATGAGGGTCATCTGAAACGTTCCTGAACTCCTTCTATAACTCTGGCATCCTACTGCCCACCATAATGCATGGCACGTCGATTTGGTTACTAAGGAACTTTGATAAGTATCCTTAGTGCCCTAGCGGCGTTCAGCGGTGGCTCAGTAGGAGGTTCCTTGGTAAGGATATAAGACTTGCGTTCATGCTTGAGTACAAGCCTCAAGTTTCTATTCCAATCTGAGTAATTTACACTCTTGAGTCTGTCCTCAATCTGGACTCTAAGTGCGCTATTACTCCTTTGTGTTGTGTTTGCCTTTTAGTTCTACATGGTAAAATTAATTAAAATTCAAGTTGGAGATTTAGTTATAAAACACTAATCTGATTCCAACATTAGAATCTGAACCAGGATCCTATCATACCCTCAATTGAAGTGAACGGAGGCTCACTGCTCCAATTGAGAGCATCAAGGTAGGAATACATCCATTTACAAAACCATGTAATTCCTGGCTAGGGTCTGTACTAAAAGTACACGGCATACCCTATACTGATACCCTAGGTCAGCCCTAGCTGACAATCGTAGATAAGTCTACCAAGCTTGAACTATGAATAGAACTAATGTGACTACTACGCGGAGGCGCACGCACCCACACAGAACTACCCATCTCATCCAGACTTTTTCTCTATGAATGTTACGCGGAGGCGTACCGACATCCATAGGGTCAAAGCCCTTTTGAGTGCCCAAACTTGGATGGTATCACGCTTGACTTGTAATTA
>OY987314.1:24152373-24174873 GCA_963920655.1 Geranium rotundifolium | reverse complement strand
AAAATTCAAGAGATAATTGAATAGATATTATGTGATTTTAATTTGAAATTAAATTGAATTTCAAAATTAAAATTGAATTTCAAAATTAAAATTGCATTATCTATCCCTTTATTCTTTCTTATTTGTATTTGATCCCTCTCTTATCTTAAATCCCTAAATGGGCTTTAAGCCCGTTTAACTAAAACCCAAATTAAACCCATTAACTTGAGTTCTAATTTCGGTTTAGTCAAAACGGCTCAATTTCCTCGAATTGATTTCTTCAACCGTCTGGTTAAAACCTTAGGCCAGAAAACTACCGAATCGTTCCCAATTCTCATCCATAATTGTTGTCATGTATCGTGCTTAATGCGTGTGACCCTCTAGGCTCACGAATAATTGGCAGACTGGTAAAATTACTATTTTACCCTTTCCATCATAAGTGGCCTCTAGCAAGACATTATGATTATCCAATATTCGTGATTATCGATTATTCAACTTAACCTGTTATTGTACATGTCACTGTCCTTTTATCAAACCGATATCCAGATTGATCAATAGGCATAGAATGGTCATCCTAATTTATCAATCACTGTTTCTTGATATCTGAGATGACTGAAAACTGATTCTAAGGTATCACCTGCATGGCCATGCTCTTTCTTCAGTCATACTCATCAAGTGGCCTAAACGGATATCTTTCTCATACCGAAGTATGAATGATAAATCCCTCAAACGCCTTTCGAGTTCCCTAGTGCAATAAATGCCAAAGCCAATCAAAGCCGTTATAGCTACCCTTTTACAGATAACGTTAGACTAGGTCAAACTTAGGTATTTGTTACATAGTGTACACAAAGACTCCTTGGTCTTAGGATATAATGACAAGTTACGATATGTGAGTATCTCATGACTGGATCTATGCAGCATACTCACAATCGGGTTGTCCGATATCATCGACCTGATGATATCTATGATATAACTCCGGCACAAACTTTGCCATGATCAGTAGAGCGTGATCACAAGGAGTTAGTCTCATACTGATCGTTTCAGAAGAAGCTTAGCTGATCAGGGACTCTATCGAATGTAACTCTTTCTTATCTATAGTTCTACTATAAGTGATTACACACATTATGACATAGATCAAATCACATTAGATATATTACTACAACACATTAGTAATATTATGCCTTTTATTATGTAGAATAATGATGTCCGTTACAATATAGATTGAAGAATTATTTTGGACTAGGGCACAAACCTAACACAAAAGGGGTCGACGGGCCATTTTGAGACTCGACCAACTCTTCTGTCGCCCCTCCCCACGAGACCATCCACAAACGACCACCCGAAGGGAAATGAAATGGGATGTTGCCGCATGTCTTTCGGTCATCCAGAAAATACATGCTCACCTGCTGAGCCTTTAGTGTACATGGGCGTGCTTTGGTAGGCAAAAACTCTTTTGGTTCAGTTGCGAGGATCTCCAACGCCACCACTGGCTCGGAAAAGAGGTCGTGGAAGAAATATATTCCTGTCCTGTTCCGGCACTCGGCAACATCAAATCACCCAACTACGTCCTCACCCACAACCGACCCTATCTTGGCTCCATTGTCAAGATCGCCAACGCCAGCACTGGCTTGGAAACGAGGTCGTGGAAGAAATATATTCCTGTCCTGTTCCGTGCACTCGGCAGCGTCAAATCACCCACCAACATCATCGCCGTCAACCCAACATTGCCAACCAAACCATTTCCCCGTACAAAAAAGGCTCGAACCGTCTTCCCAGGGACATTTAGGGGAAACAATAGACGGTTTTGATATTTTTTCCCCTTCGCCGGAGCTCCGCCGCCGGCGTCGGTGGCTCCGCCGCAGGCGGTGGTGGTGGAGCAATGACGCACGGGCGGGGGTGAGTTCCCGTGCATTCTCGCTAAACCAACTTGGTATGTGGCCCAAACTACCGCAGCGTGCACCCGTGGTCGCCCGTACAGCGTCCGCGGGCCATTTTGGGTTTCAGCATACCCTCCCCCCCTATAGAGCCTTAAGTGAGAAACCCCCCTGGCACCAGGAAACATCAAATGTTTGAGCAGACATAATGGCCTTTTTTGAAGCTAGGGTTCTCGCGGCATTACATCTAATCCGGTTAGAAAGCTTCTAACCCATACGGCTTCCTTAGTTGCTTCTGCTGCAGCTATGTATTCAGCCTCTGTTGTAGAATCGGCAGTTGTGGCTTCCTTGAAGCTCTTCCAGCTGAATGCTCCGCCATTTAACACGAATACAAATCCTGCTTGTGATTTGAAATCATCAGGATCTGTCTGAAAGCTAGCATCAACGTATCCTTTGACTGCTAGTTCTCCATCCTTCCCACCATACACTAGGAATGCGTCTTTAGTTCTCCTTAGATACTTAAGGATACTCTTGACAGCAGTCCAGTGCTCCTGGCCTTGGTTAGATTGATATCTGCTGGTACAACTTAACACGAACAAGACGTCTGGTCTCGTGCAAATCATAGCATACATGATGGATCCCACAGCCGAAGCATATGGGATCTTACTCATTTTGCTTAGCTCATCAGGAGTCTTAGGACTCTGTTGTTTGCTAAGCTTAATGTCATGCCGCATGGGTAGGTATCCCTTCTTAGAATCAAGCATTGCGAATCTTCTCAACACCTTATCTATGTAAGTGCTCTGACTTAGGCCCAATATTCTCTTGGGTCGATCTTTGTAGATCTTGATGCCCAAAATGAAAGCAGCATCACCTAAGTCCTTCATCGAGAAGCATTTCCCTAACCAAGCTTTAACTTCAAGCAGGGTTGGGATGTCATTCCCGATGATCAGTATGTCATCGATATATAGCACTAGAAATACTATTTTACTCTCACTCGCTTTCTTATATACGCAAGGCTCACTTTCGTTTTTGATAAAACTGAATTCCCTTACGGCTTCATCAAAACGAATGTTCCAACTCCGTGAAGCTTGCTTTAATCCATAAATGGACCTAAGCAGCTTACAAATCTTTCCGGGATTCTCTGGATCAACAAAACCCTCGCCTCGGGCTGTGTCGTATACACATCCTCGTTTAAGTTCCCGTTAAGGAAGGCGGTTTTGACGTCCATCTGCCATATCTCATAGTCGTAGTACGCTGCTATGGCTAGAATGATCCGGATAGATTTGACCATAGCCACAGGTGAAAAAGTCTTGTCATAATCGATACCTTCGATTTGGCGATAACCTTTCGCAACCAGTCTAGCTTTATAGGTCTGAGGTTTTCCATCCATGTCGGTCTTAATTTTATAGACCCATTTGCAATCGATGGGTTTTATCCCAGGGGTTTGATCCACCAAACGCCAGACTTGGTTGTTGGACATGGATTTCATTTCCTCATTCATGGCGTTGTGCCATTTTTCGGAGTCTGGACTGGCCAAAGCTTGTCTGTAGGTTTCTGGATCATCCTGACCCACAAATATCAAGTCATTTTCTTCAGTGGCTAGGAAGCCATATCTGATAGGAGCTTGACGAGATCTATCAGACCTTCTTGGACCATCTGGAATGGGTGTCGGGATTGGTTCTTGATCAATGGCCTCTTCTGGCTCCTGTATTTCTACATTCGGCGTAGTAGGTTGCTCCGTATCTTCTTGAATTTCTTCAAGATGCACGGCACTCCCACTAGCTCTTTTGGAAATAAATTCTTTTTCCAAAAATACCCCACCTCGAGCAACAAAAACTTTGTTCTCGCTGGGTTTGTAGAAATAGTACCCCCTTGTTTCTTTAGGGTACCCCACAAAGACACATTTGTCTGATTTGGGTTCGAGCTTATCGCCTAGCAGACGCTTGACGTAAGCTTCGCATCCCCAAATCTTAAGGAAAGCTAATAAGGGTTTCTCCCCGTTCCATACTTCGTATGGAGTGCTTTCCACTACCTTTGTAGGAGCCCGATTCAATATGAATGCGGCCGTTTCTAGGGCATAGCCCCAGAAGGAGATAGGGAGGTCAGCCTGACTCATCATTGATCGAACCATGTCAAGCAAGGTCCGATTTCTCCGTTCGGATACACCATTCATTTCAGGTGTTCCAGGCGGAGTCAATTCAGAGATGATCCCACACTCCTTTAAATGACTGTGAAAATCTTGGTCCAAGTACTCACCGCCTCGGTCAGATCGAAGCGCCTTTATACTTTTACCAAGCTGGTTCTGTGCTTCGTTCTGGAACTCTTTGCAATTGTCAAAGGTTTCCGATTTATGCCTCATAAGATAAACATACCCATATCTACTGAAGTCATCAGTGAATGTAACGAAGTAGTGAAAACCTCTTCTGGCCTGAGTGCTCATGAGCCCACAAACATCGGAATGTATGAGACCTAGTAAGTCACTCGCCCTTTCACCTAAACCAGCAAAAGGTGCTTTTGTCATTTTGCCCATAAGGCATGACTCGCATCTCTCAATTGAAGTGAATTCAAACGGACTTAGAAGTCCACACTTGTGAAGTGTTGAGATGCGTTTCTGGCCTATATGGCCTAAGCGGCAGTGTCATATCACAGTCTGGTTTAAATCATCTGATTTAACCCTTTTGTTATTGATATTATAAATCGAGCTAGTGCCAGTGTTTTGAATATTAAGAATATATAAACCACCAACTAATGAAGCATTGCAATAAAACATGTTTTTCTTGAAAATACTGAAAATTCCATTATCAATTGAAAAATGATATCCTTCCTTGTCGAGCAAGGAAATAGAAATAATATTTCTGTGAAACGCAGGTACACAATGAACATTATTTAAAAATAAAACCAGCCCACTGGGCAAACTGAGACTAATATCTCCTACAGCAGTTGTCGAGACTTGATTGCCATCGCCAACTCGTAGGTCCGCCTCGCCCTTGCTCACTTCTCTTCTACTTCCCAGAGCCTGCACATTAACACAAATGTGAGATTCTGCACCGGTATCAAGTACCCAAGAATCATAAGTAGATAAACTGAGATTGAGCTCAATAACAAAAATACCTGATCCTGAAGATGTGGAAGCTCCACCCTTCTTAAGAAACAACTTGTGTTTCTTGCAATCCTTCTTCCAGTGCCCCAGTCCTTGGCAATAGAAGCAGATGACATCCTTCTTAGGATTCTCAACAGCCTTTGGAACTGCTGGACCCTTAGGTTGTCGAATCTTCCTTGCTAGGTGCATAGGAGCCTTACCCTTGCCCAGGCTGGCTTTCTTGAAGCTCACTTGCTTGTTGACCATAAGAACCTCCTTGGTTTTCCCCTTGAGATTCTTTTCAGCAGTCATGAGCATACCATGAAGCTCTGTCACGGTCTTATTCATGTCATGCATATTGTAATTTCCAACGAATTCACGATATGCATCTGGAAGTGAATGCAGCACAAAGTCTGCAGACATTTCCTTGTCCACAGGATGACCTAGTCTGGTCAAATGTTCCAAAAGACGTTTCATCTTAAGGACATGAGGACTGACAGGAGCTCCAGCCTTTAGCTTGCAAGACATTAGTTCAACGAAAGTGTCGTATCTTTCGACACACGCTTTCTCTTTGAACATTTTCTCGATCTCAGCCATACAGGCTTTGGGATCTTTGGAAATGTCCAAGAACTGTTTCTGCAAGTCAGGCACCATACTGCCCATCATGATGCACTGTACGTCGATCCGGTCGCTAAGGAATTTCTGGTAGGTATCCCTTAACGCCCTTGAGGCGTTCAGTGCTGGTTCAGTAGGTGCTTGTTCCTGGGTAAGGATATAATCCTTACGTTCATGCTTGAGAACGAGTCTCAAATTCCGGTCCCAATCGAGAAAGTTTACGCCGTTAACATGCTCGATTTGTGACCTAAGCGCGCTGCTACCAGAATGATTCGTGTTTGCCATTTTATATCTACACAGTAAATAATTTTTAATTAGAATTAATTAAAATTGAAGTTGGAGATTTAATTATAAAACACTTTCTGATTCAAACTTTAGAATCTGAACCAGGATCCCATCATACTCTCAATTGAAGTGAACGGAGGCTCACTGCTCCAATTGAGTGCATCAAGGAAGGAGTGAATCCATCTACAAGACCATGTAGTTCCTGGCTAGGGTCTGTACTTGTTAGTACGTGGCATACCCTATACTGATACCCTAGGTCAGCCCTAGCTGACAATCGTAGACAAGTCCACCAAGCTTGAACTTATGGATAGAACTAATGTGACTACTATGCAGAGGCGCACGCACCCACACAGAACTACCCATCTCATCCAGACCCTTTCTCTATGAATGTTACGCGGAGGCGTACCGACATCCATAGGGTCAAAGCCCTTTTGAGTGCCCAAACTTGGATGGTATCACGCTTGACTTGTAATTATTTGTGTTTAAGTGAATTATAAAAGTCTGATTGTATGTCGATACAATCTTAATCTGGAATCATCAATTGCAAATTCATGCAAAGATGATCCCTTAGCAGGTTACATGCGAGTCTGATTAAATTCCGATTTTAATCTTTGCATGTGGGTGATAGCAAATCATACATAAACTTGTATATCATACATTCATACATTCAAACATACAAATGTAACGATAAAATATGCATAGCTAAGCCCATCTTAAGTTCCTAAGAATCTAGCAAAACCGATCCTAAAGACATGGTCTTCAAGATCCAAACTTGCTCCATTCTTTTGAACTCCCACTGGCCTCGAGCCTCCTCCAATCCGAGTCTCCCTCTTGGCTTGATTCTTGTGTCGGTCTTCGTGATTACATATTAAAATAAATTAAATAAAATACAAATCACGACACGCAGGCTGTATTTACTACAACCCAAAATTAAGCAACACGCGGGTTGCAAAACCGAAATTAAAATGCAAATCTAATAGGCTTAACTAGCATCATGTGGAAAACATCATGTGATCAAAGATCATATTGTCAATCAATATGCTGATCAAACAAATAATTTTTCCAAATTTTATCTTTCTTAAGTGTGGAAAAATTCCGGTTTATCGAAACAGGACGGTTTAATCGATTAATTGAATTTTGGACCGGTTCTCGCTGGTTTATCGAAACCGAACCAAATCTGAAAATTAAATTTTTAGGGTTTCCAAATATCCTCGCGAACCAACCGGTTCAGCTCGAATCTGGTGGAGCCTAACCGGCTCAACCGAAGGTCGCCCGCGGAGGCAACCACGGTGGCCCGTGAGGGCTGCCGAGGTCGCCCGCGGGGCTGACCGTGGTCGGCCACGGGAACGACCATGGTAGCCCGCGAGGGCAGCCATGGTCGCCCGTAGGCGACCCTCGTCGGCCCATGGTGCTGACCATGGTCTGCCCTAGGGCATTCCATGGTCCACCAAGGGACTCGACCTGGTCGGCCATGTCTAACCCAAAAAACCCCAAAAAAATTATTTTTCCAATTTCCAAAATCAATCAAATCTAGAATTTTTTTTTTCGATTTACATGCATGCTAATGATGAAGAACTCATATAAACATAAAAATTATCAGATTTAAAAATATACAAATAAAAGTAACAACCATGCCTCTGATACCACTAAAAGAGATCACCACGGGTTCCAAACGATGAATATCATGCAGCGGACTTTATGTAACCGTGGTGATCGAAACTAGCTTAGATCTTAATGCCATTTGAACATGTTATACACATAAATATAAATCTGATATTTACCTCTTGTAATCGACAAAAACACAAGTGTAGTGTTCTCTCTATCAAGTTCACCCAAGCACCACAACCGAAATGATTTTTCACTCAATATTTTGCTAGAAATTTTGAGAGAAAACAAGGCAACAATGGAGGAAGAGAGGGAGCTGAAAATCGGACATGAGGGAGAGAGAGAGGAGGTGAAGTTGCAGAAAAATTCAAGAGATAATTGAATAGATATTATGTGATTTTAATTTGAAATTAAATTGAATTTCAAAATTAAAATTGCATTATCTATCTCTTTATTCTTTCTTATTTGCATTTGATCCCTCTCTTATCTTAAATCCCTAAATGGGCTTTAAGCCCGTTTAACTAAAACCCAAATTAAACCCATTAACTTGAGTTCTAATTTCGGTTTAGTCAAAACGGCTCAATTTCCTCGAATTGATTTCTTCAACCGTCTGGTTAAAACCTTAGGCCAGAAAACTACCGAATTGCTCTCAATTCTTATCCATAATTGTTGTCAATTATCGTGCTTAATGCGTGTGACCCTCTAGGCTCACGAATAATTGGCAGACTGGTAAAATTACTATTTTACCCTTTCCATCATAAGTGGCCTCTAGCAAGACATTATGATTATCCAATATTCGTGATTATCGATTATTCGAGTTAACCTGTTATCGTACATGTTACTGTCCTTTTATCAAACCGATATCCAGATTGATCAATAGGCATAGAATGGTCATCCTAATTTATCAATCACTGTTTCTTGATATCTGAGATGACTGAAAACTGATACTAAGGTATCACCTGCATGGCCATGCTCTTTCTTCAGTCATACTCATCAAGTGGCCGAAACGGATATCTTTCTCATACCGAAGTATGAGTGATAAATCCCTCAGACGCCTTTCGAGTTCACTAGTGCAATAAATGCCAAAGCCAATCGAAGCCGTTATAGCTACCCTTTTACAGATAACGTTAGACTAGGTCAAACTCAGGTATTTGTTACATAGTGTACACAAAGACTCCTTGGTCTTAGGATATAATGACAAGTTACGATATGTGAGTATCTCATGACTGGATCTATGCAGCATACGCACAATCGGGTTGTCCGATATTATCGACCTGATGATATCTATGATATAACTCCGACACAAACTTTGCCATGATCAGTAGAGCGTGATCACAAGGAGTTAGTCTCATACTGATCGCTTCAGAAGAAGCTTAGCTGATCAGGGACTCTATCGAATGTAACTCTTTCTGATCTATAGTTCTACTATAAGTGATTACACACATTATGACACAGATCAAATCACATTAGATATATTACTACAACACATTAGTAATATTATGCCTTTTATTATGTAGAATAATGATGTCCGTTACAATATAGATTGAAGAATTATTTTGGACTAGGGCACAAACTTAAAACAAAAGGGGTCGACGGGCCATTTTGAGACTCAACCAACTCTTATGTCGCCCCTCCCCACCAGACCATCCACAAACGACCACCCGAAGGGAAATCAAATGGGATGTTGCCGCATATCTTTCGGTCATCCAGAAAATACATGCTCACCTGCTGAGCCTTTAGAGTACATGGGCGTGCTTTGGTAGGCAAAAACTCTTTTGATTCAGTTGCCAGGATCTCCAACGCCACCACTGGCTCGGAAACGAGGTCGTGGAAGAAATATATTCCTGTCCTGTTCCGGCACTCGGCAACATCAAATCACCCAACTACGTCCTCACCCACAACCGACCCTATCTTGGCTCCATTGTCAAGATCGCCAACGCCACCACTGGCTCGGAAACGAGGTCGTGGAAGAAATATATTCCTGTCCTATTCCGTGCACTCGGTAGCGTCAAATCACCCACCAACATCATCGCCGTCAACCCAACATTGCCAACCAAACCATTTCCCCGTACAAAAAAGGCTCGAACCGTCTTCCCAGGGACATTTAGGGGAAACAATAGACGGTTTTGATATTTTTTCACCTTCGGCAGAGCTCCGCCACAGGCGGTGGTGGTGGAGCAACGACACACGGGCGGGGGCGAGTTCACGTGCATTCTCGCTAAACCGACTTGGTATGTGGCCCAAACTACCGCAGCGTGCACCCGTGGTCGCCCGTACAGCGTCCGCGGGCCATTTTGGGTTTCAGCATACCCTCCCCCCTATAGAGCCTTAAGTGAGAAACCCCCCTGGCACCAGGAAACATCAAATGTTTGAGCAGACATAATGGCCTTTTTTGAAGCTAGGGTTCTCCGTTGGCCACGATTTTTCGCAGGCTTGCTTGGCTGGTGCCAGGGTATGCCCAAACCAAGTTTCATAATTTTCCGAGCTCCCGATTATTTATTTTTATTTTTTACATTTTTAATGTAAAAAAATTCATAAAAAAATTATTTTAATCTGAAAGTTTGCAACAAGCATGGTATTGTTTAGTTGCAGCTCCCCTCAAAATTTCAGCTCAATCAGAGATCGTTAAGGCGACAAACAATGACGAAACCGAAACAGCCAGTCGTGGTCGCCCATGGTCGCCCGCGGTCGCCCATGGGCAGTCTGTGGTCGACCGAAGACGCCCATGCTAGACCTATGAGGCCCATGGTCACTCAGGGTGAACTGAGGACGCTCATGGTCGACCAACAACGTCCATGGTCGACCGAGGATGTCCAAAAAGGCCCGCGACGTCGCCCGTGGACGTCCGTGGTCGCCCATGTTCAACCATGACGTCAACCAACGACGTCCATGGTCGACCGAGGACGTCCAAATTGTCCAGGGACGTCGCCCATGGACGCCAATGGTCGACCAACGTCGCCCACGTCCACCGACGTCGCCCATGGTCAACCGAGGACGTCCAAAGTGGCCCGCGACGTCAGCCGTGGACGTCCGTGGTCGCCCATGGTCGCCCATGACGTCGGCGAACGACACCCATGGTCGACCAAGGACGTCCAAAGTGTCCAGGGACGTCGCCCATGGATGTCCATGTTCCACCAACATCGCCTACGTGCACCAACGTCGCCCATGGTCGACTGAGGACGTCCAAAGTGGCTCGCGACGTCGCCCGTGAACGTCCGTGGTCGCCCATGACGTCGACGAGCGACGCCTATGGTCGACCGAGGACGTCCAAAGTGTCTAGGGAGGTCGTCCATGGACGTCCATGGTCCACCAACGTCACCCACGTGCACCGACGCCGCCCATGGTCGACTGAGGACGTCCAAAGTGGCCCGCGACTTCGCCTGTGGACGTAAGTGGTCGCCAATGGTCGCCATGACGTCGACGAACGACGCCCATGGTCGACCGAAGACGTCCAAAGTATCCAGCGACGTCGCCCACGGACGTCCATGGTCAACCAACGTCGCCCACGTGCACCGACGTCGCCCTTGGTCGATTGAGGACGTCCAAAGTGGCCCGTGGACGTCCGTGGTCACCCATCGTCGCCCATGACGTCGACAAACGACGCCGATGGTCGACCGAGGACGTCCAAAGTGTCCACCGATGTCGCCTATGGACGTACATGGTCGACCAACGTCGCCCATGGGCACCGACGTTGCCCATGGTCGACCAAGAACGTCCAAAGTGGTCCGCGACGTCGCCCGTGGACGTCCGTGGTCGCCCATGGTCGCCCATGACGTCGACGAACGGCGCCCATGGTCGACCGAGGATGTCCTAAGTGTTCAGGGACGTCGCCCATGGACGTCCATGGTGAACCAACGTCGCCCACGTGCACGGAGCTTGCCCATGGTCGACGGAGGACGTACAAAGTGGTCCGCGACGTCGCCCGTGGATGTCCGTGGTCGCCCATGGTCGCCCATGACGTCGACGAACAACGCACATGGTCGACCGAGGACGTCCTAAGTGTCCAGGGACGTCGCCCATGGACGGCCATGGTGGACCAACGTCGCCCACGTGCACGGAGCTTGCCCATGGTCGACCGAGGACGTACAAAGTGGCCCGCGACATCGCCTGTGGATGTCTGTGGTCGCCCATGACGTCGACGAACGACACCGATGGTCGACCGAGGACGTCCAAAGTGTCCAGCAACGTCGCCCATGGACGTACATGGTCGACCAACGTCGCCCACGGGCACCAATGTCGCCCATGGTCGACCAAGGACGTCCAAAGTGGCCCGCGACGTCGCCCGTGGACGTCTGTAGTCGCCCATGACGTCGATGAATAACGCCCATGGTCGACCGAGGACGTCCAAAGTGTCCAGGGATGTCACCCATGGACGTTCATGGTCCACCAACGTTGCCCACGTGTACCGACGTCGCCCATGGACGTCCATGGTCCACCAACGTCGCACACGTGAATCGGCGTCGAACATGGTCGACCGAGGACATCCAAAGTGGCCCGCGACGTCGCCTGTGGAAATCCGTGGTCACCCATGGTCACCCACGACGTCGACGAACGACACCCATGGTCGACCGAGGACGTCCAAAGTGTCCAGGGACGTCGCCCATGGACGTCCATGGTCCACAAACATCGCCCACGTGCACCGACGTCGCCCATGGTGGACCGAGGACGTCCAAAGTGGCACGCGACGTCGCCCGTGGACGTTTCTGGTCGCCCATGGTCGCCCATGACGCCGACAAACGATGCCCATGGTGGACCGAGGACGTCTAAAGTGTCTAGGGACGTCGCCCATGGACGTCCATGGTGCACCAACGTCGCCCACGTGCACCGACGTCGCTCATGGTCGACCGAGGACGTCCAAAGTGGCCCGCTACGTCGCCCGTGGACGTTTGTCGTCGCCCATGACGTCGACGAATGACGCTCAGGGTCGTCCGAGGACGTCCAAAGTGTGCATGGTCCACCAACGTTGCCCATGGTCGACCGAGGACGTCCAAAGTGGCCCGCGACGTCGCCCGTGGACGTTCGTGGTCGCCCATGACGACGACGAACGACGCCCATGGTCGAACGAGGACGTCCAAAGTGTCCAGGGAAGTCGCCCGTGGACGTCCATGATCTACCTACGTCGCCCAAGAGCACGGACGTCGCCCATGGTCAACCGAGGACGTCTAAAGTGGCCCGCGACGTCGCCCGTGGATGTTTGTGGTCGCCCATGACGTCGACGAACGACGCCCATGGTCGAGCGAGGACGTCAAAAGTGTCCAGGGACGTCCATTGTCCACCAACGTCGCCCACGTGCAGCGACGTCGACCATAGTCAACCGAGGACATCTAAAGTGGCCCGTGACGTCGCCCGTGGACGTCCGTGGTCGCCCATAATCGCCGATGACGTCGACGAACGACGCCCATGGTCGACCGATGACGTCCAAAGTGTCCAGGGCCGTCGCCCATGGACGTCCATGGTCCACCAACGTCGCCCATGGTCGACCGAGGACGTCCAAAGTGGCCCGCGACGTCGCCCGTGGACGTCTGTGGTCGCCCATGGTCGCCCATGACGTCGTTGAACGACGCCCATTGTTGGCCGAAGACGTCCAAACTGTCAAAAGACGTCGCCCATGGACGTCCATGGTCCACCAATGTCGCCCACGTGCACCGACGTTGCCATGGTGGACCGAGGACTTCTAAAGTGGCCGGCGACGTCTCCCGGGGACGTCCGTGGTCGCCCATGATCGCCCATGACGTCGACGAACGACGCCCATATTCGACCGAGGACGTCCAAAGTCTCCAGGGACGTCGCCCATGGACGTCCATGGTCCACCAACGTCGCCCACATGTACCGACGTCACCCATGGACGTCCATGGTCCACAAACGTCGCCCACGTGCACCGACGTCGAACTTGGTCGACCGAGGACATCCAAAGTGGCCTGCGACGTCGCCTGTGGAAATCCGTGGTCGCCCATGGTCACCCACGACGTCGACGAACGACACCCATGGTCGACCGAGGACGTCCAAAGTGTCCAGGGACGTCGCCCATGGACGTCCTTGGTCCACAAACATCGCCCACGTGCACCGACGTCGCCCATGGTGGACCGAGGACGACCAAAGTGGCACGCGACGTCGCCCGTGGACGTTTGTGGTTGCCCATGGTCTCCCATGACGTCGACAAACGACGCCCATGGTGGACCGAGGACGTCTAATGTGTCTAGGGACGTCGCCCATGGACGTCCATGGTGCACCAACGTCGCCCACGTGCACCGACGTCGCCCATGGTCGACCGAGGTCGTCCATAGATTCCAGGGACGTCACCCATGGACGTCCATGGTCTACCAACATCGCCCACGTGCACCGACGTCGCCCATGGTCAACCGAGGACGTCCATAGTGGCCTGCGACGTCGCCCGTGGACGTCCGTGGTCGCCCATGACGTCGACGAACGACGCCCATGGTCGACCGAAGACGTCCAAAGAAGTCGCCCATGGACGTCCATGGTAAACCTACCTCGCCCAAGAGCACGGACGTCGCCCATGGTCGACTGAGGACGTCTAAAGTGGCCTGCGACGTCGCCCGTGGACATCTGTGGTCGGCCACGACGTCGATGAACGACGCCCATGGTCGACCGAGGACGTCCAAAGTGTCCAGGGACGTCGCCCATAGACGTCCATGGTCAACTAACGTCGCCCACGTGCACCGACGTCGTCCATAGTCGACCGAGGATGTCTAAAGTTGCCTGCGACGTCGTCCGTGGACGTCCGTGGTCGCCCATAATCACCCATGACGTCGACGAACGACGCTTATGGTCGACCGAGGACGTCCAAAGTGTCAAGGGACGTCACCCATGGACGTCCATGGTCTACCAACGTCGCCTACGTGCACCGACGCCGCCTATGGTCAACCGAGGACGTCCATAGTGGCCCGCGACGTCGCCCGTGGACGTCCGTGGTCGCCCATGGTCGCCCATGACGTCGACGAACGACGCCCATGGTCGACCGAAGACGTCCAAAGACGTCGCCCATGGTCGACCGAAGACGTCCAAAGACGTCGCCCATGGACGTCCATGGTCCACCAATGTCGCCCACGTGCACCGACGTTGCTATGGTGGACCGAGGACGTCCAAAGTGGCCCGCGACGTCGCCCGTGGACGTCTGTGGTCGCCCATGGTCGCCCATGACGTCGACGAACGACGCCCATGGTCGACCGAAGACGTCCAAAGACGTCGCCCATGGACGTCCATGGTCCACCAATGTCTCCCACGTGCACCGACGTTGCTATGGTCGACCGAGGACGTCCCAAGTGGCCCGCGACGTCGCCCGTGGACGTCCGTTGTTGCCCATGGTCGCCCATGACGTCGACGAACGACACCCATGGTCAACCGAGGAAGTCCAAAGTGTCCAGGGACGTCGCCCATGGACGTCCATGGTCCACCAACGTCGCCCACATGCACTGACGTCGCCATTGTAGACCGAGGACGTCCAAAGTGGCCCGCCACGTCGCCTGTGGACGTCCGTGGTCGCCCATGACGTCGACGAACGACGCCTATGGTCGACCGAGAACGTCGAAAGTGTCTAGGGACGTCGCCCATGGAAGTTCATGGTCGACCAACGTCGCCCACGTGTACTGACGTCGCCCAAAGTCGACCGAGGACGTCTAAACGGGCCCATGACGTCGCCCGTGGACGTTCGTGGTCGCCCATGACGTCGACTAACGACGCCCATGGTCAACTAAGGACGTCCAAAGTGTCCAGCGACGTCGCCCATAGATGTACATGGTCGACCAACTTCACCCACGAGCACCGTCGTCGCCCATGGTCGACCGAGGACGTCCAAAGTGGCCTGCGACGTCGCCCGTGGACATCTGTGGTCGGCCACGACGTCGACGAACGACGCCCATGGTTGACCGAGGTCGTCCAAAGTGTCCAGGGACGTCGCCCATAGACGTCCATGGTCAACTAACGTCGCCCACGTGCACCGACGTCGCCCATAGTCGACCGAGGTCGTCCAAAGTGTCTCGTGACGTCGACGAACGACGCCCAAGGTCGACCGAGGACGTCCAAAGTGTCCAGGCACGTCGACAAATGTCGCCCACGTGTACCGACGTCGCGCATAGTCGACCGAGGACGTCTAAACGGGCCCGCGACGTCGCCTGTTGACGTTCGTGGTTGCCGATGGTCGCCCATGACGTCGACTAACGACGCCCATGGTCGACCGAGGACGTCTAAAGTGTCCAGCGACGTCGCCCATGGACGTACGTGGTCGACAAACGTCGCCCACGGTCACCGACGTCGCCCATGGTCGACTGAGGACGTCCAAAGTAGCCTGCGACGTCGCCCATGGACGTCTGTGGTCGCCCAACGTCGCCCATGGTCGCCCATTGACGTCCAAAGTGTCCCGCGACGTTGCTCGTGGACGTCCGTGGTCGCCCATGGTCGATCGAGGACGTCGACGAACGACGCCCATGGTCAACAAGGACGTCCAAATTGTCCAGCGACGTCGCCCATGGACGTACATGGTCGACCAACGTCGCCCACGGGCACCGACGTCGCCCATGGTCGACCGAGGACGTTCAAAGTGGCCTGCGACATCGCTCATGGACGTCCGTGGTCGCCCAACATCGCCCATGGTCGCCCATGACGTCGATGAACGACGCCCATGGTCGACCGAGGACGTCCAAAGTGTCCAGCGACGTAGCCCATGGACGTACATGGTCGACCAACGTCGCCCACGGGCACCTAAGTCGCCCATGGTCGACCGAGGACATCTAAAGTGTCCCGCGATGTCTCCCGTGAACGTCCTTGGTCGCCCATGACGTCGACGAACGACGCCCATGATCGACCGAAGACGTCCAAAGACGTCGCCCATGGACGTCCATGGTCCACCAATGTCGCCCACGTGCACCGACGTTGCTATGGTGGAACGAGGACGTCCAAAGTGGCCCGCGACGTCGCCCGTGGACGTCCGTGGTCGCCCATGGTCGACCGAGGAAGTCCAAAGTGTCCAGGGACATCGCCCATGGACGTCCATGGTCCACCAACGTCGCCCACGTGCACTGACGTCGCCATTGTAGACCGAGGACGTCCAAAGTGGCCCGCCACGTCGCCTGTGGACGTCCGTGGTCGCCCATGGTCGCCCATGACGTCGACGAACGACGCCTATGGTCGACCGAGGACGTCGAAAGTTTCTAGGGACGTCACCCATGGACGTTCATGGTCGACCAACGTCGCCCACGTGTACCGACGTCGCCCATAGTCGAACGAGGACGTCTAAACGGGCCCACGACGTCGCCCGTGGACGTTCGTGGTCGCCCATGACGTCGACGAACGACGCCTATGGTCAACTAAGGACGTCCAAAGTGTCCAGTGACGTCGCCCATGGATGTACATGGTCGACCAACTTCACCCACGAGCACCGTCGTCGCCCATGGTTGCCCATGACGTCGACGAACGACACCTATGGTCAACCGAGGATGTCGAAAGTGTCTAGGGTGGTCGCCCATGGACGTTCATAGTCGACCAACGTCGCCCACGTGTACCGACGTCACCCATAGTCGATCGAGGACGTCTAAACGGGCCCACGACGTCACCCGTGGACGTTCGTGGTCGCCCATGACGTCGACTAATGACGCCCATGGTCAACTAAGGACGTCCAAAGTGTCCAGCAACATCGCCCATGGATGCACATGGTCAACCAACTTCACCCACGAGCATCGTCGTCGCCCATGGTCCACCGAGGACGTCCAAAGTGTACCGCGACGTCGGTCGTGGACGTCCGTGGTCGCCCATGGTTGACCGAGGACGTCGACGAACGACGCCCTTGGTCGACGAGGACGTCCAAATTGTCCAGGGACGTCGCCCATGGATGTCCATGGTCCACCAACGTCGCCCACGTGCACCGACATCGCCCATAGTCGACGGAGGATATCTAAAGTGGCCCGGGACGTCGCCCGTGGACGTCGATGGTCGCCCATGACGTTGACGAATGAAGCCCATGGTCGACCGAGGACGTCCAAAATGTCCAGGGACGTCGCCCATGGACGTCCATGGTCCATCAAAGTCGCCCACGTGCACTAACGTCGCCCATGGTCCACCGAGGACGTCCAAAATGGACCGCGACGTCGCCCGTGGACGTCCGTGGTCGCCCATGACGTCGACCAACGACGCCCATGGTCGATCGAAGACGTCCAAAGTGTCCAGGGACGTCGCCCATGGACGTCCATGGTCGACCAACGTCGCCCACGTGTACTGACGTCGCCCACGGTCGACCAAGGACGTCCTAAGTGGCCTGCGACGTCGCCCGTGGACGACCGTTGTCGCCAATGGTCGACCGAGGACGTCCAAAGTGGCCTGCGACGTCGCCCGTGGACGTTCTTGGTCGCCCACGGTCGACCGAGGACGTCCAAATTGTCCAGCGACGTCGCCCATGGATGTACATGGTCGACCAACGTCGCCCACGGGCACGGACGTCACCCATAGTCGACCGAGGACGTCCAAAGTGGCCTGCGACGTCGCTCGTGGACGTCCGTGTTCGCCCATGGTCGACCGAGGACGTCGACGAACGACGCCCATGGTCAACGACGACGTAGAAAGTGTCCAGGGACGTCGCCCATGGACGTCCATGGTCCACCAACGTCGCCCACGTGCACCGACGTCGCCCATGGTCGACCGAGGACGTTCAAAGTGGCCTGCGACATCGCCCATGGATGTCCGTGGTCGTCCAACGTCGCCCATGTGCACTGACGTCGCCATTGTGGACCGAGGACGTCCAAAGTGGCCTGCCACGTCGCCTGTAGACGTCTGTGGTCGCCCATGGTCGCCCATGACGTCGACGAACGACGCCCATGGTCGACCGAGGACGTCGAAAGTGTCTAGGGACGTCGCCCACATGTACCGACGTTGCCCATAGTCGACCGAGGACGTCTAAACGGGCCTGCGACGTCGCCCGTGTACGTTCGTGGTCGCCCATGACGTCAACTAACGACGCCCATGATCGACCGAGGACGTCCAAAGTGTCCAGCGACGTCGCCCATGGACGTACATGGTCGACCAACTTTGCCCACGGGCACCGTCGTCGACCGAGGACGTCCAAAGACGTCGCCCATGTGCACCGACATCGCCCATAGTCGACCGAGGACATCTAAAGTGGCCCGCGACGTCGCCCACGGACGTCTGTGGTCGCCCATGACGTTGACGAATGACGCCCATGGTCGACCGAGGACGTCCAAAATGTCCAGGGACGTCGCCTATGGACGTCCATGGTCCAGCAACGTCGCCCACGTGCACTAACGTCGCCCATGGTCATTCGAGGACGTCCAAAATGGCCCGCGACGTCGCTTGTGGGCGTCCGTGGTAGCCCATGGTCGCCCATCACGTCGACCAACGACGCCCATGGTCGATCGAGGACGTCCAAAGTGTCCAGGGACGTCGCCCATGGTCGACCGAGGACGTCCAAAATGGACCGCGACGTCGCCCGTGGACGTCCGTGGTCGCCCATGACGTCGACAAACGTCGCCCACGGGCACCGACGTCGCCCATGGTCGACTGAGGACGTCCAAAGTAGCCTGCGACGTCGCCCATGGACGTCCGTGGTCGCCCATGGTCGCCCATGGACGTCCAAAGTGTCCCGCGACGTTGCTCGTTGACGTCCGTGGTCGCCCATGGTCGACAAGGACGTCCAAATTGTCCAGCGACGTCGCCCATGGACGTACATGGTCGACCAACGTCGCCCACGGGCACTGACGTCACCCATAGTCGACCAAGGACGTCCAAAGTGTCCTGCGACGTCGCCCATGGACTCCCGTGGTCGCCCATGGTCGCCCATGACGTCGACGAACGACGCCTATGGTCGATCGAGGTCGTCCAAAGTTTCCAGGGACGTCGCCCATGGACGTCCATAGTCGACCAACGTCGCCCACGTGTACCGACGTCGCCCATGGTCGACAAAGGACGTCCTAAGTGGCCTGCGACGTCACCCGTGGACGACCGTTGTCGCCAATGGTCGACCGAGGACGTCCAAAGTGGCCTGCGACGTCGCCCGTGGACGTTCTTGGTCGCCCATGGTCGACCGAGGACGTCCAAATTGTCCAGCGACGTCGCCCATGGATGTACATGGTCGACCAATGTCGCCCACGGGCATCGACGACACCCATAGTCGACCGAGGACGTCCAAAGTGGCCTGCGACGTCGCCCGTGGACGTTCTTGGTCGCCCATGGTCGACCGAGGACGTCCAAATTGTCCAGCGACGTCGCCCATGGATGTACATGGTTGACCAACGTCGCCCACGGGCACCGACGTCACCCATAGTCGACCGAGGACGTCCAAAGTGGCCTGCGACGTCGCTCGTAGACGTCCGTGTTCGCCCATGGTCGACCGAGGACGTCGACGAACGACGCCCATGGTCAACGACGACGTCCAAAGTGTCTAGGGACGTTGTTCCCATGGACGTCCATGGTCCACCAACGTCGCCCACGTGCACCGACGTCGCCCATGGTCGACCGAGGATGTTCAAAGTGGCCTGCGACATCGCCCATGGATGTCCGTGGTCGCCCAACGTCGCCAATGTGCACTGACGTCGCCATTGTGGACCGAGGACGTCCAAAGTGGCCTGCCACGTCCCCTGTGGACGTCCGTGGTCGCCCATGACGTCGACGAACGACGCCCATGGTCGACCGAGGACGTCGAAAGTGTCTAGGGACGTCGCCCACGTGTACCGACGTCGCCCATAGTCGACCGAGGACGTCTAAACGGGCCTGCGACGTCGCCCGTGTACGTTCGTGGTCGCCCATGACGTCGACTAACGACGCCCATGGTCGACCGAGGACGTCCAAAGTGTCCAGCGACATCGCCCATGGACGTACATGGTCGACCAACTTTGCCCACGGGCACCGTCGTCGACCGAGGACGTCCAAAGTGTCCCGCGACGTCGCTGGTGGACGTCCGTGGTCGCCCATGGTCGACGAGGACGTCCAAAGTGTCCAGAGACGTCACCCATGGATGTCCATGGCCCACCAACGTCGCCCATGTGCACCGACATCGCCCATAATCGACCGAGGACATCTAAAGTGGCCCGGACGTCGCCCACGGACGTCTGTGGTCGCCCATGACGTTGACGAATGACGCCCATGGTCGACCGAGGACGTCCAAAATGTCCAGGGACGTCGCCTATGGACGTCCATGGTCCAGCAACGTCGCCCACGTGCACTAACGTCGCCCATGGTCGATCGAGGACGTCCAAAATGGCCCGCGACGTCGCTTGTGGACGTCCTTGGTCGCCCATCACGTCGACCAACGACGCCCATGGTCGATCGAGGACGTCCAAAGTGTCCAGGGACGTCGCCCATGGATGTCCATGGTCCACAAACGTCGCCCACGTGCACCGACATCGCCCATAGTCGACCGAGGACATCTAAAGTGGCCCGCGACGTCGCCCGTGGACGTTTGTGGTCGCCCATGACGTTGACGAATGACGCCCATGGTCGACTGAGGACGTCCAAAATGTCCAGGGACGTCGCCTATGGACGTCCATGGTCCACCAACGTCGCCCATGGTCTTTCGAGGACGTCCAAAATGGCCCGCGACGTCGCTTGTGGACGTCCGTGGTCGCCCATGACGTTGACCAACGACGCCCATGGTCGATCGAGGATGTCCAAAGTGTCCAGGGACGTCGCCCATGAACGTCCATGGTCGACCAACGTCGCCCACGTGTACCGACGTCGCCCATAGTCGACCGAGGACGTCTTAACGGGCCCACGACGTCGCCTGTGGACGTTCATGGTCTCCCATGACGTCAACGAACGATGCCCAAGGTCGACCGAGGATGTCCAAAGTGTCTAGGGACGTCGCCCATGGACGTTCATGGTCGACCAACGTCGCTCACGTGTACCGACGTCGCCCATAATCGACCGAGGACGTCTAAACGGGCCCGCGACGTCGCCCGTTGACGTTCGTGGTTGCCCATGACGTCGACTAATGATGCCCATGGTCGACCGAGGACGTCCAAAGTACAGCGACGTCGCCCGTGGACGTACGTGGTCGACCAACGTCGCCCACAGGCACCGACGTCGCCCATGGTCGACTGAGGACATCCAAAGTAGCCTGCGACGTCGCATATGGACGTCCGTGGTCGCCCAACGTCGCCCATGGTCGATCGAGGACGTCGACGAAAGACGCCCATGGTCGACGAGGACGTCCAAAGTGTCCAGGGACGTCGCCCATGGACGTCCATGGTCGACCAACGTCGCTCACGTGTACCGATGTCGCCCATGGTCGACCGAGGATGTCCAAAGTGGCCCGAGGCGTTGCCCGTGGACGTCTGTGGTCACCCATGGTCGCGCATGATGTCGACCAACGATGCTCAGGGTCGTCAGAGGATGTCCAAAGTGTCCATGGACGTGCATGGTCGACCAACGTCGCCCACGTGCACCGACGTCGCCCATGATCGACTGAGGACGTCCAAAGTGGCCTGCGACGTCGCCCGTGGACGTTCGTGGTCGCCCATGGTCGCCCATGACGTCGATGAACGACGCCCATGGTCGACCGAGGACGTCCAAATTGTCCAGCGACGTCGCCCATGGACGTACATGTTCGACCAACGTCGCCTACGGGCACTGACGTCACCCATAGTCGACCGAGGACGTCCAAAGTGGCCTGCAACGTCGCTCGTGGACATCTGTGTTTGCCCATGGTCGACCGAGGACTTCGACGAACGACGCCCATGGTCAACGAGGACGTCCAAAGTGTCCAGGGACGTCGCCCATGGACGTCCATGGTCCACCAACGTCGCCCAGGTGCACCGACGACGCCCTTGTTCCACTCAACGACGAGCAAGTGCCTCGATCAAACTCGCCCGCTGAACCACTCACGCTTACCGCAGGCTACAACGTCAACAGCAACGCCCGTGGACCACGAGATGGCCACAAGCCACTTTCACATCCACCGGGCGCAACGGCGTCCAAGACCGGACATGGTGGCCCACAACACAACCGCGGGCCACTTTCGACACACCGGCTCAACCGACGACACCCGTGGCCCATGACGCAGCCACATGCCACTTCTGTCTACCACGACATCATCAACCCCCG
>OY987314.1:24122373-24147373 GCA_963920655.1 Geranium rotundifolium | reverse complement strand
ATTTTGGGTTTCAGCATACCCTCCCCCCCTATAGAGCCTTAAGTGAGAAACCCCCCTGGCACCAGGAAACATCAAATGTTTGAGCAGACATAATGGCCTTTTTTAAAGCTAGGGTTCTCCGTTGGCCACGATTTTTCGCAGGCTTGCTTGGCTGGTGCCAAGGTAGGCACAAACAAAGTTTCATAATTTTCCGACATCCCGATTACTTATTTTTATTTTTTACATTTTTAATGTAAAAAAATTCAGAAAATTCAGAAAAAAATTATTTTAATCTGAAAGTTTGCAACAAGCTTGGTATTGTTTAGTTGCAGCTCCCCTCAAAATTTCAGCTCAATCAGAGATCGTTAAGGCGACAAACAATGACGAAACCGAAACAGCCAGTCGTGGTCGCCCATGGTCGCCCGCGATCGCCCATGGGCAATCTGTGGTCGACCGAAAACGCCCATGGTAGACCTATGACGCCCATGGTCTCCCAGGGTGGACTGAGAACGCCCATGGTCGCCCATGGGCAGTCTCTGGTCGACCAACGACGTCCACGATCGACCAAGGACGTCCAAAGTGGCCCGCGACGTCGCCCGTGGACGTCCGTGGTCGCCCATGTTCGCCCATGACGTCAACCAACGACGTCCATGGTCAACCGAGGAAGTCCAAACTGTCCAGGGACGTCGCCCATGGACGTCCATGGTTGACCAACGTCGCCCACGTGCACCGACGTCGCCCATGGTCGACCGAGGACTTCCAAAGTGGCCCGCGACGTCGCCCGTCGACGTCCATGGTCGCCCATGGTCGCCCATGACGTCGACGAACGACGCCCATGGTTGACCGAGGACGTCCAAAGTGTCCAGGCACGTCACCCATGGACGTCCATGGTCCACCAACATCGCCCACGTGCACCGACGTCGCCCATGGTCGACCGAGGACGTCCAAAGTGGCCCGCGACGTCGCCCGTGGACGTTCGTGGTCGCCCATGACGTCGACGAGGGACGCTCATGGTCGACCAAGGACGTCCAAAGTGTCTAGGGACGTCGCCCATGGACGTCCATGGTCCACCAACGTCGCCCACGTGCACCGACGTCGCCCATAGTCGACTGAGGACGTCCAAAGTAGCCCGCGACTTTGCCCGTGGACGTCAATGGTCGCCTATAGTCGCCCATGACGTCAACGAACGACGCCTATGGTCGACCGAGGACGTCCAAAGTGTCTAGCGACGTCGCCCATGGACGTCCATGGTCGACCAACGTCGCCCACGTGCATCGACGTCGCCCATGGTCGACCGAGGACGTCCAAAGTGGCCCGCGACATCGCCCATGGACGTCTGTGGTTGCCCTTGGTCGCCCATGACGTCGACGAACGACGCCCATGGTCGACCGAGGACGTCCAAAGTGTCTAGGCACGTCGCCCATGGACGTCCATGGCCCACCAACATCGCCCACGTGCACCGACGTCGCCCATGGTCGACCGAGGACGTCCATAGTGGCCCGTGATGTCCCCCATGGACGTCCGTGGTCGCCCATGACGTCGACGAGCGACGCCCATGGTCGACCGAGGACGTCCAAAGTGTCTAGGGACGTCGCCCATGGACGTCCATGGTCAACCAACGTCGCCCACGTGCACCGACATCGCCCATAGTCGACCGAGGACGTCCAAAGTGGCCCGCGACTTCGCCCGTGGACGTCAGTGGTCGCCTATGGTCGCCCATGACGTCAACGAACGACGCCCACGGTCGGCCGAGGACGTCCAAAGTGTCCAGCGACGTCGCCCACGGACGTCCATGGTCGACTAAGGTCGCCTTTGGTCGACCGAGGACGTCCAAAGTGGCCCGCGACGTCGCCCGTTGACGTCCGTGGTCGCCCATCATCGCCCATGACGTCGACCAACGACGCCCATGGTCGACCGAGGACGTCCAAAGTGTCCACCGACGTCGCCCATGGACGTCCATGGTCCACCAACGTCGCCCACGTGCACCGACGTCGCCCATGGTCGACCGAGGACGTCCAAAGTTTCCCGCGACTTCGCCCGTGGACGTAAGTGGTCGCCTATGGTCGCCCATGACGTCGACGAACGAAGCCCATGGTCGACCGAGGACGTCCAAAATGTCCAGCGACGTCGCCCACGAACGTCCATGGTCGACTAACGTCGCCCTTGGTCGACCGAGGACGTCCAAAGTCGCCCGCGACGTCGCCCGTTGACGTCCGTGGTCGACCGAGGACGTCCAAAGTGTCCACCGACGTCGCCCATAAACGTCCATGATCGCCCATGGTCGCCCATGACGTCGACGAACGACACCCATGGTCGACCGAGGACGTCCATAGTCCACCAACGTCGCCCACGTGCACCGACGTCGCCCATGGTCGACCGAGGACGTCCAAAGTGGCCTGCGACGTTGCTTATGGACGTCCGTGGTTGCCCAACGTCGCCCATGGTCACCGATGACGTCGATGAACGACGCCCATGGTCGACCGAGGACGTCCAAATTGTCCAGCGACGTAGCCCATGGACGTACATGGTCGACCAACGTCGCCCACGGGCACCGACGTCGCCCATGGTCGACCGAGAACGTCTAAACTGGCCCGCGACGTCGCCCGTGGATGTCCGTGGTCGCTCATGACGTCGACGAACGACGCCCATGGTCGACCGAGGACGTACAAAGTGGCCCGCGACGTCGCCCGTGGATGTCCGTGGTCGCCCATGGTCGCCCATGACGTCGACGAACGACACCGATAGTCGACCAAGGACGTCCAAAGTGTCAAGCAACGTCGCCCATGGACGTCCATGGTCCACCAACGTCGCCCACGTGCACCGTCGTCGCCATGGTCGACCGAGGACGTCCAAAGTGGTTCACGACGTCGCCCGTGGACGTCTGTGGTCGCCCATGACGTCGACGAACGACGCCCATGGTCGACCGTGGACGTCCAAAGTGTCCAAGGACGTCGCCCATGGACATCCATGGTCCACCAACGTCGCCCACGTGCACCGACGTCGAACATGGTCGACCGAGGACGTCCAAAGTGGCCCGCGACGTCACCTGTTGACATCGGTCATCGCCGATGGTCACCAATGACGTCAACGAACGACACCCATGGACAACCGAGGACGTCCAAAGTGTCCAGGGACGTCGCCCATGGACGTCCATGGTCCACCAACGTCGCCCACATGCACCGATGTCGCCCATGGTGGACCGAGGACGTCCAAAGTGGCCCGCGATGTCGCCCGTGGACGTCTGTGGTCGCCCATGACGTCGACAAACGACGCCCATGGTCGACCGAGGACGTCTAAACTGTCTAGGGACGTCGCCAATGGACGTCCATGGTCCACCAACGTCGCCCACGTGCACCAACGTCGCCCATGGTCGACCGAGGACGTCCAAACTGGCCCGCGACGTCGCCCGTGGATTCCGTGGTCGCCCATGGTCGCCCATGACGTCGACGAACGACGCCCATGGTCGAACGAGGACGTCCAAAGTGTCCAGGGAAGTCGCCCATGGACGTCCATGATCCAGCTACGTCGCCCAAGAGCACGGACGTTGCCTATGGTCGACCGAGGACGTCCAAAGTGGCCCGCGACGTCGTCTGTGGACGTTTGTGGTCGACCATAACGTCGACGATCGACGCTCAGGGTCGTCCGAGGACGTCCAAATTGTCCATGGACGTCGCCCATGGACGTCCATGGTCGACCAACGTTGCCCACGTGCACCGACGTCGCCCATGGTCGACCGAGGACGTCAAAAGTGGCCCGCGACATCGCCCGTGGACGTTCGTGGTTGCCCATGGCCGCCCATGACGTCGACGAACGACGCCCATGGTCGAACAAGGATGTCCAAAGTGTCCAGGGAAGTCGCCCATGGACGTCCATGATCCACCTACGTCGCCCAAGAGAACGGACATCGCCCATGGTCGACCGAGGACGTCCAAAGTGGACCGCGACGTCGCCCGTGGACGTTTTTGGTCGCCCATGACGTCGACGAACGACACCCATGGTCAAGCGAGGACGTCCAAATTTTCCAGGGACGTCCATAGTCCACCAACGTCGCCCACGTGCACCGATGTCGCCCATAGTCGACAGAGGATGTTTAAAGTGGCCCGCGACGTCTCCCGTGGACGTCCGTGGTCGCCCATGACGTCGACGAACGACGCACATGGTCGACCGAGGACGTCCAAAGTGTCCAGGGACGTCGCCCATGGACGCCCATGGTTGACCGAGGACGTCCAAAGTGGCCCGCGATGTCGCCCGTGGACGTCCGTTGTCACCCATGGTCGCCCATGACGTCGACGAACGATGCCCATTGTCGATCGAAGACGTCCAAAGTGTCCAAAGACGTTGCCCATGGACGTCCATGGCCACCAATGTCGCCCACGTGCACCGACGTTGCCATGGTGGACCAAGGACGTCCAAAGTGGCCCGCGACGTCGCCCGTGAACGTCTGTGGTCGCCCATGATCGCCCATGACGTCGACGAACGACGCCCATGTTCGACCGAGGACGTCCAAAGTGTCTAGGGACGTCGTCCATGATCCACCAACATCGCCCACGTGTACCGACGTCGCCATGGTGGACCGAGGACGTCCAAAGTGGCCCGCGACGTCACCTGTGGACGTCCATGGTCGCCCATGGTGACCCATGACGTCGACGAACGACGCCTATGGTCGACCGAGGACGTCCAAAGTGTTCATTAACGTCGCCCATGGACGTCCATGGTCCACCAACGTCGCCCACGTGCACCGACGTCGCGTTGGTGGACCGAAGACGTCCAAAGTTGTTCGCGACGTCGCCTGTGGACATCTGTGGTCGCCCATGACGTCGACGAACGACACCCATTGACGATCGTGGACGTCCAAAGTGTCCAGGGACGTCGCCCATGGTCGACCGAGGACGTCCAAAGTTGTTCGCGACGTCGCCCATGGACGTCTGTGGTCGCCCATGACATCAACGAACGACGCCCATGGTCGACCGTGGGCGCCCAAAGTGTCCAGGGACGTCGCCCATGGACGTCCATGGTCCACTAACGTCGCCCACGTGCACCGACGTCGAACATGGTCGACCGAGGACGTCCAAAGTGGCCCGCGACGTCGCTTGTGGACATCCGTGGTCGCTCATGGTCGCCCATGACGTCGACGAATGACGCCCATGGTCGACCGAGGACGTCCAAAGTGTCCAGGGACGTCGCCCATGGACGTCCATGGTCCACCAACGTCGCCCACGTGCACCGACGTCGCCATGGTGGACCGAGGACGTCCAAAGTGGCCCGCGACGTCGCCTGTGGACGTCCGTGGTCGCCCATGGTCACCCATGATGTCGAGGAACGAAGCCCATGGTTGACGGAGGACGTCCAAAGTGTCCAGGGACGTCGCCCATGGACGTCCATGGTCCACCAACGTCGCCATGGATGACCGAGGACGTCCAAAGTGGTTCGCGACGTCGCCCGTGGACTTCTGTGGTCGCGCATGACGTCGACGAACGACGCCCATGGTCGAGCGAGGACGTCCAAAGTGTTCAGTGACGTCCATGGTCCACCAACGTCGCCCACATGCACCGACGTCGCCATGGTTGACCGAGGATGTCCAAAGTGGTTCGCGACGTCGCCCGTGGACGTCTGTGGTCGCCCATGGCGTCGACGAACGACGCCCATGGTCGAGCGAGGACGTCCAAAGTGTCCAGGGACGTCCATGGTCACCAACGTCGCCCACGTGCACCGACGTTGCCCATGGTCGACCGAGGACGTCCAAAGTAGCCCGCGACGTCGCCCGTGGATTCCGTGGTCGCCCATAACGTCGACGAATGATGCCCATGGTCGACCGAGTGAAAGAGATCACCACGGGTTCCATTCGATGAATATCATGCAGCGGACGTTATGTAACCGTGGTGATCAAAACATGCTTAGATCTTAATGCAACTTCAACATGTTATATATATAAATATAAATCTTAAAGTTACCTCTTCTAATCGATGAAAACACAAGTATAGTGTTTCTCTATCAAGTCCACACAAGCAGCACAACTGAAGAGGTTTTCACTCAATAATTTTGCTATTAATTTTGAGAGAAACTTGACAACAATGGAGGATGAAGAGAGAGTGAGAATTCAGCCCAAAGGGAGGAGGAAGAAGAGGGAAGTGGTCACCAATAGTTGGAGAAAATTATGGGAGATATTTTGGAATTTTTAATTTGAAATAAAATTGAATTTCAAATAATAATTGCATATCTACCCTTCTTAAACTCCTATTTGCACATCTTCCCTATTCATCATTTGAATCCCTGAATGGGCTTCAAGCCCGTTTAGCTAGAACCCAAATTAAACCCATTAACTTGAGTTATAATTTCGGTTTAGACAAAACAGTTCAATTTTCTCGAATTGATTTCTTCAACCGTCTGGTTAAAACCTTAGGCCAGAAAACTACCGAATCGTTCTCAATTCTCATCCATAATTATTTGTCATGTATCGTGCTTAATGCGTGTGACCCTCTAGGCTCACGAACAATTGGCAGACTGGTAAAATTACTATTTTACCCTTTCCATCATAAGTGGCCTCTAGCAAGACATTATGATTATCCAATGTTCGTGATTATCGATTATTCGACTTAACCTGTTATCGCACATGTCACTATCCTTTTATCAAACCGATATCTAGATTGATCAATAGGCATAGAATGGTCATCCTAATTTATCAATCACTGTTTCTTGATATCTGAGATGACTGAAAACTGATACTAAGGTATCACCTGCACGGCCGTGCTCTTTCTTCAGTCATACTCATCAAGTGGCCTAAACGGATATCTTTCTCATACCGAAGTATGAGTGATAAATCCCTCAGACGCCTTTCGAGTTCACTAGTGCAATAAATGCCAAAGCCAATCGAAGCCGTTATAGCTACCCTTTTACAGATAACGTTAGACTAGGTCAAACTTAGGTATTCGTTTCATAGTGTACACAAAGACTCCTTGGTCTTAGGATATAATGACAAGTTACGATATGTGAGTATCTCATGATTGGATCTATGCAGCACTCACAATTGGGTTGTCCGATATCATCGACCTGATGATATCTATGATATAACTCCGGCACATACTTTGCCATGATCAGTAGAGCTAGGGGTGCTCAAAAAACCGATAACCGAGGAAACCGGACCGAACTGAGCCGAAACCGAGCGAATCGGTAGCCGAACCGATCGGCTCGGTTGGGCCGGTTCGGTTATGACCAATAACCAACTCCACATCGGTTCGGTTCTCGGTTACGGGGTTCTGAAAACCGCCCGTAACCGAACCGAACCGATAACCGAGCTCCCTCTCCTTCTCCAGCACCTCCCTCTGCGACGGCCCCGACTTCAACAATTCCACCGCCGCCTCCAGCTCAGAGACCTTCCCCTCGAGCCCCCTCACCTCCTCCACCATCCGGTCCCTCTCCTCCTCGAGCTTCTCCATGAACAAAGCGTGCAAAGCTTCAACCTTGTCATCGTCCTCACGAATGTAATGGACATACCCTTCATACCCATAAACCAGCATCGTGTTCTTCTCGATGAACGACCTTGAATCGGCCTCGAGGTGCTCGTTGTAGACGGTGACCTGGACAAGCCAGTTGATGACGGTGAGGAAGGTGCTTTTCTCTCTCACCCCTATCTTCGTCGGCAACGATGCAATTACCTCTTAAAATGACGTGTCATGTCTCCTACCGTCGATTTTAGTATATGGCATCAGAAGTGGGTCCGGTTCCTTTATTTAAATTTAAATAATATTAAATGAGTTGTCGACGTATTCAATAATAATTTACCTATAATAAAGGTGGTTAGTACACGTGGAAGTGTGACGGTGGATGACTTGGGAAAGCGTAAGAGAATTACTCATCATCAAGAATTGACGGTCAGGATTGAAGATCTGATATTATTTAATGTATGATGTAAAAATTAATATCTTACAATAAATAAATAATTAGGTTGATGGGATGCGGACTCGAAAAAAACTATTCATTACGGTTAAATCTCGTATATTAATTAAATGAATAAAAAGCGGAGAAAGGCCACGTAAGGCATATGAGGGGTGGAATAGGGCCCACCAGACGCGTAGATCGAGTGATGTTCGGACACGTGTACGGCGGAAGGGTGACGATGGAATATTTTAAACTAGTCAATTCAGGGATTTCACGATCGCCGGGAGGTCCTCGTCGAGCTTGGAGACGTTGAAATCGACGCAGGAGAGGACGAATTTTAGGGTTTCGGTGATGTCCTTGGCGGAGGGGTAGGGGGTTTTGAGGGTGATGGGGGAGGAGCGGGCGACGAGGAAGGAGTTAATCTATCTCACGGCGGATTGCTGGGCGGAGCGGTCGGAGGCGGCGTCGGCGGCGGCGGAGCGCCCGATCCCGACCGAGGAGGGGCGGCTGCTGGCCATGCTCGTGTCGGAGTCGCGGGAGCTGAAGTGGTGGCCTGAGAAGGCCCAAAAAAAGCCCAAAATGAATCGGTTAACCGAAGAACCGAACCGGTCCTAACCGATCGGTTATTCGGTCATAACCGAACCGAACCGACAACCTTTCGGTTCGGTTATCGGTTATGAACCTTCAATAACCGAACCGGTCGGTTCGGTTCGGTTATGAACGATTCGGTTCGGTTATCCAACCGTGAACAGTCCTAAGTAGAGCGTGATCACAAGGAGTTGGTCGTACTGATCGCTTCTTAAAGAAGCTTAGCTGATCAGGGACTCATCAAATGTAATTCTTTCTGATCTATAGATCTACTATTAGTGGTTACACACATAATGACATAGATCAAATTACATTCGATATATTACTACAACACATTAGTAATATATGCCGATTCATTTATTCGGAAAGATGATAAAACATTACATCTGTAGATCACTTATGAATTGGACTGGGGGCATATCTCTAACAATATCCCACTTGCCCCTAGTTCCAATTTAAGTTCTGATCTACTCCCATAGACTCTGCATGTTACTCATGCCTAGGCTGCGGCTGAGCCTTTGTTAAGGGATCGACCATATTATCATCAGTCGAATAGTGTTTAATCTCTACATCACCTGTATATGTGATAACTCTCACCAGGTGATTCCTGCTGAGTATATGTTTGGATCTATTGTGGAATCTGGGCTCTTGAGCAATAGCTACGTCACCTGTGTTGTCCCACAATAAGCTTATCAGATCAGACGCTCACGGCGTTGCATCTAATCCGATCAGAAAGCTTCTAATCCATACGGCCTCTTTAGCTGCTTTTGTGGCAGCTATATACTCAGCCTTCATTGTAGAGCTGGCAAAATATATCCTGACTGAATTTTAAAGTCATCTGGATATGTCTGAAAACTAGCATCGACTTGTCCTTTGACTGCTAGTTCTCTATCTTCATCCCCATACACCAAAATGTATCCTCGATCCTCCTCAAATATTTGAGGATGACCTTTGACAGCAATCCAGTGTAATTGGTCGGGGTTAGATTGGAATCTGCTGGTAGAGCTTAGTGCAAACGAGACTTCAAGGCTCGTGCACATCCTGGCATACATGATGGATCCGACAGCCGAAGCATAAGGGATTTTACTCATCCTGCTCAGCTTATCAGGAGTACTTGGACTCTGTAGGTTGCTGAGCTTAATGCCATGACACATGGGTATGTATCCTTTCTTAGAATCAAGCATTGATATCTTCTCAACACTTTACCTATGTACATGTTCTGACTTAGCAACATGTTCTGACTTACGCCCAACATCCTTTTGGAATGATCTGTAGAGATCCTGATGCCTACATTAAATGTAGCATCACCTAAGTCCTTCATCGATAAGTACTTCCCTAACCAAGCTTTGGTGGCAAGGTCGGGATGTCATTCCCGATGAATAAATACCAAGAATACATTATTATATGAATAACCTACAGACAAGCTTTGGTGGCAAGGTCGCTTTCTCATGTACGCCAGGCTCACTTTTGTTTTTGATGTGAGTTCCCTTACAGCTTTATCAAAATGAAGGTTCCAACTCCCTGAAGCTTGCTTCAATCCATAAATGGATCTTTGCAGCTTACATATCTTTCCGGGATTTTTTGGATCTAAAAAACCCACAGGTCGTGTGATATACACGCCTTCTTGTAAGTTCCTGCTAAGGAAGGGGTTTTGACATCCATCTGCCATAGCGATGAGGCTAAGAATAATCCGGATCAATCTGACCATTGCTACTGGTGAAAAGGTGTCATCATAATACATGCATTGAATCTGACGATAACCTTTTACAACCATCCTAGCCTCATTGGTCTGAGGATTTCCATTCATGTCGGTCTTGATCCTATAGACCCACTCAGAACCGATGGGTTTTATCCCAGGGGTTTGATCAACCAAGCACCAGACTTGGTGGTCTTACATGGACTTAATTTCCTCATTCATGGCGTTCTGCCATCTTTCGGAGTCTGGACTGGTCAAAGCTTGTCTGTAGGTTTCTGGATCATCCTGATCCACCAACATCAAGTCATTTCCTTCAGTGGCTGTGAAGCCATATCTGTCTGGAACATGACGAAATTTTTCAGACCTCCTTGGACCATCTGGAATTTCTGAAGGGACTGATTCTTCATCTACGACCATATGAGGCTCCAGTACTTCTACATCTTGCATAGCAGGCTCCTGAATTGCTTCAGGCTGTTCCGTATCCTCACGAGTTTCTTCGAGATGCACGGGACTCCCACTAGCTATTTTGGAAAAATATTTCTCCAAAAATACCCCTCCTCGAGCAACAAAGACTTTGTACTCGCTGAGTATATAGAAGTTGTATCTCTTAGTTTCTTAAGGATACCTTACGAAGACACATTTTGTCTGATTTGGATGCCTGCATCTCTGCTACCCAAATCTTTTTAGGAAAAGCATACTAGGATGTTTCCCACACCATATATGACTATGGTCCATTTCTTATTTGGCTACTACGCGAAGGCGCACGCATCCAAATAGAACTGACCATCTCATCCCACTCCCATCCCAATGAATACTACGCGGAGGCGCACGCATCCATAGTAACGGGAGACGTAATGAGTGTCATATGGTGTACCTTCTGTGACTCTGGTCCAGCTCTTATTTGACTACTACGCGGAGGCGCACGCATCCAAATAGAACTGATTACCTTATTCAGCTCGCATCCTAATGAATACTACGCGGAGGCGCACGCATCCACAGTAATGGGAGACAGAATGACTGTCACAAGGTGTACTATCGTTGTCTTCATCGGAGCCCGATTCAAAATGAATGCGGCCGTTTCCAGAGTCAAGTATTAGTTCAACTCTCTTCTGGCCTGAGTACTCATAGGTCCACATACGTCGGAATGTATTAGACTTAATAAGTCACTCGCCTTTCACATAAACCTGTGAAAGGTGCCTTTGTCATTTTGCCCATTAGGCGAGACTTGCATCTTTCAGTTTAAGTGAATTCAAACGGACTTAAAACGTCCACACTTGTGAAGTGTTGAAATGCGTTTCTCGCTCATTAGGCAAGACTTGCATCTTTCAGTTTGAGTGAATTCAAACGGACTTAAAAAGTCCACACTTGTGAAGTGTTGAAATGCGTTTCTCGCTCATTAGGCAAGACTTGAATCTTTCAGTTTGAGTGAATTCAAACAGACTTAAAGTCCACACTTGTGAAGTGTTGAAATGCGTTTCTCGCCTATGTGCCTTAAATAACAATGCCAGATTATAACTTGGTTTAAATCATTAGATTTAAGCCTTTTCTTATTTACGTTATAGCGATTAAGCTTACCAACGTAAATATCTGATCTTGAAGACGTGGATACCCACTCTTCTTCACCTGATCCTTGTATTGCTTACAATCCCTTATTCTCGTGTCCTGGCTCATTGCAGTGATAGCATATCTCCTCCAATTTGTCCTTAGAATTCATAGCAGTTTTGGGAGCTGCTTGAACCTTTGGACGCTTGGGGTGTCTGATCTGCCCTGCAAGGTGCCCAGGAGCCTTACCCTTACCCAGATCAGCTTTCTTGAAGCTGACCTTCTTGTTGACCGTAAGGACCTCCTTGGTCTTGCCCTTGAGGTTCTTTTCAGCGGTCACAAGCATCCCATGAAGCTCTGTTAAGGACTTGTCCATGTCATGCATATTGTAATTTACTATAAAATCACTATATGTATCTGGAAGTGACTGCAACATAAGATCTGCAGCCATTTCAACCTGATCATCAAAACCGAGTCTGGTTAGATGTTACTGAAGACATTAAATCTTCGTGACATGGGGACTAACAGGGCTCCAGCCTTAAGTTTGCAGGAGTTAAGTTCTATGAAAGTATCATATCTTTTGACACGAGCTTTCTCCTTGAACATTTCCTTGACCTCTGCCTTACAGGTATGAGGGTCATCTGAAACGTTCCTGAACTGCTTCTGCAACTCTGGCATCCTACTGCCCACCATAATGCATGACACGTCAATTTGGTTACTAAGGAACTTTGATAAGTATCCTTAGTGCCCTAGCGGCGTTCAGCGGTGGCTCAGCAGGAGGTTCATCGGTAAGGATATACTACTTGCGTTCATGCTTGAGTACAAGCCTCAAGTTTCTATTCCAATCTGAGTAATTCACGCCCTTGAGTCTGTCCTCAATCTGGACTCTCAGTGCGCTATTACTCCTTTGTGTTGTGTTTGCCTTTTAGATCTACATGGTAAAATTAATTAAAATTTAAGTTGGAGATTAAGTTATAAAACACTTGTCTGATTCTAACATTAGAATCTGAACCAGAATCCTATCATACCCTCAATTGAAGTGAACGGAGGCTCACTGCTCCAATTGAGAGCATCAAGGTAGGAATACATCCATCTACAAGACTATGTAGTTCCTGGCTAGGGTCTGTACTAAAAGTACACGGCATACCCTATACTGATACCCTAGGTCAGCCCTAGCTGACAATCGTAGACAAGTCTACCAAGCTTGAACTATGGATAGAACTAATGTGGCTACTACGCGGAGGCGCACGCACCCACACAGAACTACCCATCTCATCCAAACCTTTTCTCTATGAATGTTACGTTGAGGCGTACCGACATCCATAGGGTCAAAGCCCTTTTGAGTGCCCAAACTTGGATGGTATCACGCTTAACTTGTAATTATTTGCGTTTAAGTGAATTATAAAAGTCTGATTGTATATCGATACAATCTTAATCTGGAATCATCAATTGAAAATTCATGCAAAGATGATCCCTTAGCCGGTTACATGCGAGTCTGATTAAATTCCGATTTTAATCTTTGCATGTGGGTGATAGCAAATCATACATAAACTTGTATATTTAAACTATCATACATTCATACATTCAAACATAAAAATGTAACGATAAAATATGCATAGCTAAGCCCATCTTAAGTTCCTAAGAATCTAGCAATACTGATCCTAAAGACATGGTCTTCAAGATCCAAACTTGCTCCATTCTTGTGAACTCCCACTGCCTTCGAGCCTCCTCCAATCCGAGTCTTCCCTTGACTTGATTCTTGTGTCGGTCTTCGTGATTACAAATTTAAATAAATAAAATGAAATACAAATCAAGACACGCAGGCCGTATTTACTACAACCCAAAATTAAGCAACACGCAGATTGCAAAACCGAAATTAAAATGCAAATCTAATGGGCTTAGCTAGCATCATGTGGAAAACATCATGTTATCAAAGATCATGTATACAATCAACATGCTAATCAAAAAAATAAATTTTCCAAATTTTATCTTTCTTAAGTGTGGAAAAATTCTGGTTTATCGAAACCGGACGGTTTAATCGATTAATTGAATTTTAGACCGGTTCTCGCTGGTTTATCGAAACCGAACCAAATCTGAAAATTAAATTTTTTAGGGTTTCAAATATTCTCGCGAACCATCCGGTTCAGCTCGAATCTGGTCGAGCCGAACCGGCTCAACCGAGGTCGCCCGAGGGGCTGACCGTGGTCGGCCACGGGAACGACCATGGTAGCCCGCGAGGGCAGCCATGGTCGCCCCTAGGGTAGATCCTGGTCGCCCGCGAGGCAACCATGGTGGCCCTCACGGGCTGCCATGGTCGCCCGCGGCAGCGACCATGGTCGCCCATAGGCGACCCTCGTCGGCCCTTGGGGCTGACCATGGTCTGCCCTAGGGCATTCCATTGTCCACCAAGGGACTCGACCTGGTCGGCCATGGCTAAGCCATGGCTAACCCGAAACACCCCAAAAAAAATTATTTTCCAATTTCCAAAATCAATCAAATCTGAAATTTTTTTTGATTTACATGCAAGCTAAGGTGATGAACACATATAAACATAAAAAAAAAAATCAGATTTAAACATGTAGAAAAATACATAACAACCATGGCTCTGATACGACTGAAAGAGATCACCACGGGTTCCATTCGATGAATATCATGCAGCGGACGTTATGTAACGGTGGTGATCGAAACATGCTTAGATCTTAATGCAATTTCAACATGTTATATATATGAATATAAATCTGAAAGTTACCTCTTCTAATCGATGAAAACACAAGTATAGTGTTTCTCTATCAAGTCCACACAAGCAGCACAACCGAAGAGGTTTTCACTCAATAATTTTGCTATTAATTTTGAGAGAAACTTGACAACAATGGAGGATGAAGAGAGAGTGAGAATTTAGCCTAAAGGGAGGAGGAAGAAGAGGGAAGTGGTCACCAATAGTTGGAGAAAATTATGGGAGATATTTTGGAATTTTTAATTTGAAATAAAATTGAATTTCAAATAATAATTGCATATCTACCCTTCTTAAACTCCTATTTGCACATCTTCCCTATTCATCATTTGAATCCCTGAATGGGCTTCAAGCCCGTTTAGCTAGAACCCAAATTAAACCCATTAACTTGAGTTATAATTTCGGTTTAGACAAAACAGTTCAATTTTCTCGAATTGATTTCTTCAACCGTCTGGTTAAAACCTTAGGCCAGAAAACTACCAAATCGTTCTCAATTCTCATCCATAATTATTTGTCATGTATCGTGCTTAATGCGTGTGACCCTCTAGGCTCACGAACAATTGGCAGACTGGTAAAATTACTATTTTACCCTTTCCATCATAAGTGGCCTCTAGCAAGACATTATGATTATCCAATGTTCGGGATTATCGATTATTCGACTTAACCTGTTATCGCACATGTCACAGTCCTTTTATCAAACCGATATCCAGATTGATCAATAGGCATAGAATGGTCATCATAATTTATTAATCACTGTTTCTTGATATCTGAGATGACTGAAAACGGATATTAAGGTATCACCTGCACGGCCGTGCTCTTTCTTCAGTCATACTCATCAAGTGGCCTGAACGGATATCTTTCTCATACCGAAGTATGAGTGATAAATCCCTCAGACGCCTTTCGAGTTCACTAGTGCAATAAATGCCAAAGCAATTTTACAGATAACGTTACACTAAGTCAAACTTAGGTATTCGTTACATAGTGTACACAAAGACTCCTTGGTCTTAGGATATAATGACAAGTTACGATATGTGAGTATCTCATGACTGGATCTATGCAGCATACTCACAATCGGGTTGTCCGATATCATCGACCTGATGATATCTATGATATAACTCCAGCACATACTTTGCCATGATCAGTAGAGCGTGATCACAAGGAGTTGGTCTCATACTGATCGCTTCTTAAAGAAGCTTAGCTGATCAGGGACTCGTCAAATGTAATTCTTTCTGATCTATAGATCTACTAGTAGTGGTTACACACATAATGACATAGGTCAAATTACATTCGATATATTACTACAACATATTAGTAATATATGCCTATTTATTTATTCGGAAAGATGATAAATAATTACATCTGTAGATCACTTATGAATTGGACTGGGGCATATCTCTAACACCGAGGACGTCCAAAGTTTCCAGGGACGTCACCCATGGATGTCCATGGTCCACCAACGTCGCCCACGTGCACCGACGTCGCCATGGTCGACCGAGGACGTCCAGAGTGGCCCGCGACGTCTCCCGTGGATTCCGTGGTCGCCCATGGTCGCCCATGACGTCGACGAATGACACCCATGGTCGACCGAGGACGTCCATGGTCCACCAACGTCGCCCACGGGCACCGACGTCGCCCATGGTCGATCGAGGACGTCCAAAGTGGTTCGCGACGTCACCCGTGGACGTCTGTGGTCACCCAGGACATCGACAAACGACGCCCATGGTCGACCGTGGACGTCCAAAGTGTCCAGGGACGTCGCCCATGACGTCGACAAACGACTCCCATGGTCAACCGAGGACGTCTAAAGTGTCTAGGGACGTCGCCAATGGACGTACATTGTCCACCAACGTCGCCCACGTTCATCGACGTCACCCATGGTCGACCGAGGACCACCAAACTGGCCCGCGACGTCGCCTGTGGATTCCGTGGTCGCCCATGGTCACCTAAGACATCGACGAACGACGCCATGGTCGAATGAGGACGTCCAAAGTGTCCAGGGAAGTCGCCCATGGACGTCCATGATCCACCTACGTCGCCCAAGAGCACGGAAGTCGATGATCGACGCTCAGGGTCGTCCGAGGACGTCCAAACTGTCCATGGACGTCGCCCATGGACGTCCATGGCCGACCAACATTGCCAACGTGCACCGACGTCGCCCATGGTCGACCGAGGACGTCCAAAGTGGCCCGCGACGTCGCCCGTGGACGTTCGTGGTCGCCCATGGTCGCCCATGACGTCGACGAACGACGCCCATGGTCGAACGAGGACGTCAAAAGTGTCCAGGGACATCGCCCATGGACGTCCATGATTTACAAACGTCACCCACGTGCACCGACGTCGCCCATAGTCGACCGAGGACGTCTAAAGTGGCCCGCGACGACGCCCGTGGACGTCCATGGTCGCCCATAATCGCCCATGACGTCGACGAACGACGCCCATGACGTCGACGAACGACGCCCATGACGTCGACGAACGACGCCCATGGTCGACCGAGGACGTCCAAAGTGTCCAGGGACGTCGTCCATGGACGTCCATGGTCCACCAACGTCGCCCACGTGCCCCGACGTCGCCATGGTGGACCGAGGACATCCAAAAAGGCCCGCGACGTCGCCCGTGGACGTCCGTGGTCGCCCATGGTCGCCCATGACGTCGACGAACGACGCCCATGGTCGACCGAAGACTTCCAAAGTGTCCTAATGTCACACCCTGGACTATTTCCCTCCCGAAATCGCCCTTGCTGCGAGCAACGGTCCCTCGGGCTCGACCATATCAGGTTCGCGCACTCGCGCCCGTCCGCGTAAGACACGCCGACACGCCTCAAGTAGGCTTACCGAGGCTCCCATGGAGAAGACCTCACCACGAGTTCCCTTAATGGACTTTAACGAGCTCAAGGAGAAGCTCCACACCGTGGACCACGGACGGTCCACTCAACGACGAGAAAGTGCCTCGATTAAACTCGCGCACAAGGCCGCCCTCGCTTACGACGGGCAACGACGTCAACCAAGACGCCCGTGGACCACGAGACGTCCACGGGCCACTTTCACGTCCCACTGGCGCCACGCGACCAAGACCGGATCAGGTCGCCCGCGACGCAACCGCGGGCCACCTTCGACTCCACCAACTCAACCGAAGACACCCGTGGCCCATAACGCAGCCACGGGCCACTTCCGAACCACTCCGACCTCGACGATGCTGCGGACACCACCAAGGGTCCACGAGCTACTTCCTCGAAGCCGCCCCGAGTGCCCACAGCACCCTCGCGGGCCATTCTCAACCGACGACGCCCTCGAGCGCCCACAACACGCTCGCGGGCCATTTCCGCAACGACGGAGTTGCCACGCCGCCCCGAGGGCTACAACCACTCGCGGGCCATTTCCACAACGTCGCCCGGAGCGCCCATGACACACTCGCGGGCCGCCTCAACGAAGGCCATCACCCGACCGCCTCGGGCTCACAGACGAAGCCGCGGGCCACTTCGACGAGACCACGTCAACCATGGACCAAGATGCCATCTCGGGCTACCATGCCCTCTCCCAACACACGAGCTAAGCCCGTGGACCACGAAGTGTCCACGAGGCACTTTGGACTCACGCCGGCCCTGCAGACCAACGGGCCACCGCCAACTACGCCCACGACGACCGAGGGCCTCATTTTCCCGTCGGGCTGGCCTCACAACGCCAGGCCCATCTCAAACCGACCAGCCCACTCTACAAGACTTGGGCACCAAGTCGGGATCTACCTAAGTATGGTAGGATCCCCCAAATCGTGGGTAACCTTCTCCTCTTAAGGAAAGATCCCACTCATCATGGCAAGATCTTCCTCTACAAGGAAGGAGACCATCAATCAAGCGCCGGATCTTCCCCATATGGTAAGAGTCCCCCGAATCGTGGCCGGCCAAGGATTCACCCCCACGATTCCCGACGTTCCCTTTTATAGCCGGCCTATCATCTAGTATAAATAGAGTAGGACCTTCATTGTAATCTCCACCTTGGAGCACGGCCAAAAGCGCCTCCCATCATCAATAAACGTCTCTTCGCCTCTACGAGGGCTACATCTCGTCTCTTCGCTCCTACGAGGGCTTTATCTACCAACTCTTTCCCTACGCCCCAGTGCGTACTTACACCGGTCAGTTCTACTTGGAAGGTCGAGTAATTCTCCCTCCCAAGGCCGATCTACGCTTCCGCACCGTCACTCTACCCTTTAGGCTAGTTAGGCTCAACCGCCAAACGCCACACGGACCGAGGAACTCTCAGCCCGTGACACTAAGACATTGCCCATGGACGTACATGGTCCACCAATGTCGCCCACGTGCACCGACGTTGCCATGGTGGACCGAGGACGTCCAAATTGGCCCGCGACGTCGCCCGTGGACGTCCATGGTCGCCCATGGTCGCCCATGACGTCGATGAACGACGCCCATGGAAACCCGAGGAAGTCCAAAGTGTCCAGGGACGTCGCCCATGGACATCCATGGTCCACCAACGTCGCCCACGTGCACTGACGTCGCCATTGTGGACCGAGGACGTCCAAAGTGGCCCGCCACGTCGCCTGTGGACGTCCATGGTCGCCCATGACGTCGACGAACGATGCCCATGTTCGACCGAGGACGTCCAAAGTGTCCAGGAACGTCGTCCATGGACGTCCATGGTCCACCAACGTCGCCCACGTGCCCCTACGTCGCCATGGTGGACCGAGGACGTCCAAAGTGGGACGCGACGTCGCCCGTGGACGTCCGTGGTCGCCAATGGTCACCCATGACATCGACGAACGACGCCCATGGTCGACCGAGGACGTCGAAAGTGTCTAGGGACGTCGCCCATGGACGTCCATGGTCGACCAACGTCGCCCACATGTACCGACGTCGCCCATAGTCGACCGAGGACGTCTAAAAGGGCCCGCGACGTCGCTTGTGGATGTTCGTGGTCGCCCATGACATCGACTAACGACGCCCATGGTCGACCGAGGACGTCCAAAGTGTCTAGGGACGTCGCCCATGGACGTACATGGTCGACCAACTTCGCCCACGGGCACCATCGTCGCCCATGGTCGACCGAGAACGTCCAAAGTGTCCCGCGACGTCGCTCGTGGACGTCAGTGGTCGCCCATGGATGACCGAGGGCGTCGACGAACGACGCCCATGGTCGACCGAGGACGTCCAAAGTGTCCAGGGACGTCGCCCATGGACGTCCATGGTCGACCAACGTTGCCCACGTGCACCGACGTCGCTCATGGTCGACCGAGGCCGTCCAAAGTGGCCCGCGACGTTGCCCATGACGTCGAAGAACGACGCCCAAGGTCGACCGAGGACATACAAAGTGTCCAGGGACGTCGCCCATGAATGTCCATGGTCGACCAACGCGCCCACGTGTACCGACGTCGCCCATAGTCGACCGAGGACGTCCAAAGCGGCCCGCGACGTCGCCCGTGGACGTCCATGGTCGCCCATGGTCGCCCATGACGTCGATGAACAACGCCCATGGTAACCCGAGGACGTCCAAAGTGTCCAGGGACGTCGCCCATGGACGTCCACGGTCCACCAACGTCGCCCACGTGCACTGACGTCGCCATTGTGGACCGAGGACGTCCAAAGTGGCCCGCCACGTCGCCTGTGGACGTCCATGGTCGCCCATGGTCGCCCAATACGTCGACGAACGACGCCCATGTTCGACCGAGGACGTCCAAAGTGTCCAGGGACGTCGTCCATGGATGTCCATGGTCCACCAACGTCGCCCACGTGCCCCGACGTCGCCATGGTGGACCGAGGACGTCCAAAGTGGCACGCGACGTCACCCGTGGACGTCCGTGGTCGCCAATGGTCACCCATGACATCGACGAACGACGCCCATGGTCGACCGAGGACGTCGAAAGTGTCTAGGGACGTCGCCCATGGACGTCCATGGTCGACCAACGTCGCCCACATATACCGACGTCGCCCATAGTCGACCGAGGACGTCTAAACGGGCCCGCGACGTCGCCTGTGGATGTTCGTGGTCGCCCATGACATCGACTAACGACGCCCATGGACGTCCATTGTCGACCAACGTCGCCCACGTATACCGACGTCGCCCATAGTCGACCGAGGACATCTAAACGGGCCCGCGACGTCGCCTGTGGACGTTCGTGGTCGCCCATGGTCGCCCATGACATCGACTAACGACGCCCATGGTCGACCGAGGACGTCCAAAGTGTCCAGCGACGTCGCCCATGGACGTACATGGTCGACCAACTTCGCCCACGGGCTCCATCGTCGCCCATGGTCGACCGAGAACGTCCAAAGTGTCCCGCGACGTCGCTCGTGGACGTCAGTGGTCGCCCATGGATGACCGAGGGCGTCGACGAACGACGCCCATGGTCGACCGAGGACGTCCAAAGTGTCCAGGGACGTCGCCCATGGACGTCCATGATCGACCATCGTCGCCCACGTGCACCGACGTCGCTCATGGTCGACCGAGGCCGTCCAAAGTGGCCCGCGACGTTGCCCATGACGTCGAAGAACGACGCCCAAGGTCGATCGAGGACATACAAAGTGTCCAGGGACGTCACCCATGGATGTCCATGGTCGACCAACGCGCCCACGTGTACCGACGTCGCCCATAGTTGACCGAGGACGTCCAAAGTGGCCCGCGACGTCGCCCGTGGACGTCCATGGTCGACCATGGTCGCCCATGACGTCGATGAACGACGCCCATGGTAACCCGAGGACGTCCAAAGTGTCCAGGGACGTCGCCCATGGACGTCCATGGTCCACCAACGTCGCCCACGTGCACTGACGTCGCCATTGTGGACCGAGGACGTCAAAAGTGGCCCGCCACGTCGCCTGTGGACGTCCATGGTCGCCCATGGTCGCCCATTATGTCGACGAACGACGCCCATGTTCGACCGAGGACGTCCAAAGTGTCCAGGGACGTCGTCCATGGACGTCCATGGTCCACCAACGTCGCCCACGTGCCCCGACGTCGCCATGGTGGACCGAGGACGTCCAAAGTGGCACGCGACGTCGCCCGTGGACGTCCGTGGTCGCCAATGGTCACCCATGACATCGACGAACGACGCCCATGGTCGACCGAGGACGTCGAAAGTGTCTAGGGACGTCGCCCATGGACGTCCATGGTCGACCAACGTCGCCCACATGTTCCGACGTCGCCCATAGTCGACCGAGGACGTCTAAAAGGGCCCGCGACGTCGCTTGTGGACGTTCGTGGTCGCCCATGACATCGACTAACGACGCCCATGGTCGACCGAGGACGTCCAAAGTGTCTAGGGACGTCGCCCATGGACGTCCATGGTCGACCAACGTCGCCCACGTATACCGACGTCGCCCATAGTCGACCGAGGACATCTAAACGGGCCCGCGACGTCGCCTGTGGACGTTCGTGGTCGCCCATGGTCGCCCATGACATCGACTAACGACGCCCATGGTCGACCGAGGACGTCCAAAGTGTCCAGCGACGTCGCCCATGGACGTACATGGTCGACCAACTTCGCCCACGGGCACCATCGTCGCCCATGGTCGACCGAGAACGTCCAAAGTGTCCCGCGACGTCGCTCGTGGACGTCAGTGGTCGCCCATGGTCGACCGAGGGCGTCGACGAACGACGCCCATGGTCGACCGAGGACGTCCAAAGTGTCCAGGGACGTCGCCCATGGACGTCCATGGTCGACCAACGTTGCCCACGTGCACCGACGTCGCTCATGGTCGACCGAGGCCGTCCAAAGTGGCCCGCGACGTTGCCCATGACGTCGAAGAACGACGCCCAAGGTCGACCGAGGACATACAAAGTGTCCAGGGACGTCGCCCATGGATGTCCATGGTCGACCAACGCGCCCACGTGTACCGACGTCGCCCATAGTCGACCGAGGACGTCCAAAGCGGCCCACGACGTCGCCCGTGGACGTCCATGGTCGCCCATGGTCGCCCATGACGTCGATGAACGACGCCCATGGTAACCCGAGGACGTCCAAAGTGTCCAGGGACGTCGCCCATGGACGTCCACGGTCCACCAACGTCGCCCACGTGCACTGACGTCGCCATTGTGGACCGAGGACGTCCAAAGTGGCCCGCCACGTCGCCTGTGGACGTCCATGGTCGCCCATGGTCGCCCAATACGTCGACGAACGACGCCCATGTTCGACCGAGGACGTCCAAAGTGTCCAGGGACGTCGTCCATGGATGTCCATGGTCCACCAACGTCGCCCACGTGCCCCGACGTCGCCATGGTGGACCGAGGACGTCCAAAGTGGCACGCGACGTCACCCGTGGACGTCCGTGGTCGCCAATGGTCACCCATGACATCGACGAACGACGCCCATGGTCGACCGAGGACGTCGAAAGTGTCTAGGGACGTCGCCCATGGACGTCCATGGTCGACCAACGTCGCCCACATGTACCGACGTCGCCCATAGTCGACTGAGGACGTCTAAACGGGCACGCGACGTCGCCTGTGGATGTTCGTGGTCGCCCATGACATTGACTAACGACGCCCATGGTCGACCGAGGACGTCCAAAGTGTCTAGGGACGTCGCCCATGGACATCCATTGTCGACCAACGTCGCCCACGTATACCGACGTCGCCCATAGTCGACCGAGGACATCTAAACGGGCCCGCGATGTCGCCTGTGGACGTTCGTGGTCGCCCATGGTCGCCCATGACATCGACTAACGACGCCCATGGTCGACCGAGGACGTCCAAAGTGTCCAGCGACGTCGCCCATGGACGTACATGGTCGACCAACTTCGCCCACGGGCTCCATCGTCGCCCATGGTCGACCGAGAACGTCCAAAGTGTCCCGCGACGTCCCTCGTGGACGTCAGTGGTCGCCCATGGATGACCGAGGGCGTCGACGAACGACGCCCATGGTCGACCGAGGACGTCCAAAGTGTCCAGGGACGTCGCCCATGGACGTCCATGGTCGACCATCGTCGCCCACGTGCACCGACGTCGCTCATGGTCGACCGAGGCCGTCCAAAGTGGCCCGCGACGTTGCCCATGACGTCGAAGAACGACGCCCAAGGTCGATCGAGGACATACAAAGTGTCCAGGGACGTCACCCATGGATGTCCATGGTCGACCAACGCGCCCACGTGTACCGACGTCGCCCATAGTTGACCGAGGACGTCCAAAGTGGCACGCGACGTCGCCCGTGGACGTCCATGGTCGACCATGGTCGCCCATGACGTCGATGAACGACGCCCATGGTAACCCGAGGACGTCCAAAGTGTCCAGGGACGTCGCCCATGGACGTCCATGGTCCACCAACGTCGCCCACGTGCACGGACGTCGCCATTGTGGACCGAGGACGTCCAAAGTGGCCCGCCACGTCGCCTGTGGACGTCCATGGTCGCCCATGGTTGCCCATTACGTCGATGAACGACGCCCATGTTCGACCGAGGACGTCCAAAGTGTCCAGGGACGTCGTCCATGGACGTCCATGGTCCACCAACGTCGCCCACGTGCCCCGACGTCGCCATGGTGGACCGAGGACGTCCAAAGTGGCACGCGACGTCGCCCGTGGACGTCCGTGGTCGCCAATGGTCACCCATGACATCGACGAACGACGCCCATGGTCGACCGAGGACGTCGAAAGTGTCTAGGGACGTCGCCCATGGACGTCCATGGTCGACCAACGTCGCCCACGTGTACCGACGTCGCCAATAGTCGACCGAGGACGTCTAAACGGGCCCGCGACGTCGCCTGTGGACGTTCGTGGTCGCCCATGACATCGACTAACGACGCCCATGGTCGACCGAGGACGTCCAAAAGGTCTAGGGACGTCGCCCATGGACGTCCATGGTCGACCAACGTCGCCCACGTATACCGACGTCACCCATAGTCGACCGAGGACATCTAAACGGGCCCGCGACGTCGCCTTTGGACGTTCGTGGTCGCCCATGGTCGCCCATGACATCGACTAACGACGCCCATGGTCGACCGAGGACGTCCAAAGTGTCCAACGACGTCGCCCATTGACGTACATGGTCGACCAACTTCGCCCACGGGCACCATCGTCGCCCATGGTCGACCGAGAACGTCCAAAGTGTCCCGCAACGTCGCTTGTGGACGTCAGTGGTCGCCCATGGTCGACCGAGGGCGTCGACGAACGACGCCCATGGTCGACCGAGGACGTCCAAAGTGTCCAGGGACGTCGCCCATGGACGTCCATGGTCGACCAACGTCGCCCACGTGCACCGACGCCGCTCATGGTCGACCGAGGCCGTCCAAAGTGGCCCGCGACGTTGCCCATGACGTCGAAGAACGACGCCCAAGGTCGACCAAGGAAATACAAAGTGTCCAGGGACGTCGCCCATGGATGTCCAAGGTCGACCAACGCGCCCACGTGTACCGACGTCGCCCATAGTCGACCGAGGACGTCTAAACGGGCCCGCGACGTTGCCTGTTGACGATCGTTGTCGCCCATGACGTCGACAAACAACGCCTATGGTCGACCGAGGACGTCGAAGTGTCCAGCGACGTCGCCCATGGACGTACATGGACGACCAACGTCGCCCACGGGCACCGACGTCGCCCATGGTCGACTGAGGATTTCCAAAGTAGCCTGCGACGTCGCCCATGGACGTCCGTGGTCGCACA
>OY987314.1:24112373-24114873 GCA_963920655.1 Geranium rotundifolium | reverse complement strand
GGACTGTGGAGAGACGCGAGAGTAAGGAGGCCAATACGTCGTAGCCTCAAGGTCGGTCAGTTGCTATGTCGCGATGCAACCGGTTTTGGGAAGCGGGAGGCCCTCAACGAACACGAGTACGGGTTCGTTGGTCATGTCGCGGCGAAACTGGGGTCGGTTTTGCCCAGGGCGTGACATACTCCCCCCGCGAATTCCTTGATGTCCTCGTCAAGGGCGCGTGGCAAGGTTTTGAACGAGTTCGTCCATCGAATGGCCTTGGGCCATGAAGGTTTTTGCGTCTGAGTTGAGCTTCTCCCATTCTGCGCGGGACTTGCTCGGTTCGTCATCGTCGGTGGCGACATGGGTCGCGCGAGAAGGCCTTTCTCTTTGCCTTGGTGCGTGAGTCCTTGCGTCGAGCTCGGATGGTGTTGTGCCACGTTGGTCGGCACGAGTGGTGAGGAGGTTCTTCCTCCTTGGACGTTCCTTGGTGTCGACCCGATCAGGGTTGCCAGGAGTGACGGTTGAGGTGGAAACCTTTTCTTCTTGAAGGTTCACCCCGGGGGAACTACGGGGTTCCCAAGCTCGAGGTTGGCTCGTTCTTGCGAGGCGGCGATCGGCGGTGATTGTGGAGGGGACGGGCCTCAGGACGTCCTCTTTACGTTTGAGGGCGTAGCGTCCTGTTGGACCCTTTGTTTCGGGCCGTGTTGCTGTGGAGATGCTTTCTCCAAAAGTGGGGCTTCTAGTACCCCGAGGAGGGAAGGCTTTTCCCTTTGTTTCCCTTGACTCGGCAACGCGCCACTGCGGGGCCAGGGCCATGTTTTGGCGTATTTCCCTTGACTCGGCAAGGGCGTATGTGTTGGGGACCGATCTTCGGTCCGGCGTCGTGCTTTTGACGCCGTGGGCCTTGACGGCATCGGTCAAGGTGGCGAGCAATTGCTCGCGTTCGTCTTCAGATGCGGCCTCTGTGGCTGCCTTGATGGTGAAGGAGATAGCTTCCGTCCAGCTTCTCCGTGGGCAGTCCTTGGTCCAATGCCCCTCCCCGCATACGTTGCAAGGGTTCTTTGGGGGTTGCGCGTAGTATCGAGCGGTTCGCCATTCCCTGGAGGGTGAGATATGCTTGGACTTCAGACGACGGGCTAGGCCGTCGTGTCTCGGTGCAGCCGCGCGCTTTGTGGCTTGCCGAGGGTGCGTCGGTGTGCTTGGGCGTCGCCCCGGAGTGGGTTGCATGGGTCTCGACCTTTTTTTGTTGGTGAGACCCTTGGTGTGTGAAGGCGGCGTTGTGGTTGGTTGCACGGTGAGGCTTGGCCTTGTCGGGCGCAGGGAGATTTCTTCCCTCGAAACCGCGACGTGGTGTTGCCTTGCTCGGTTTGGTAAGCCGAGCCCGGTGGACGTGGTCCTCCAACTCCTTGAGGTGAGCGAGAGCGATGTTGAGCTTCGTCGCTTGGTCGTGGAGGAGTTGAGGAATGTTCTCCATGGATGGCAACAAGTCGTGGCCAGGTTGTTTCTCCTTGGTACGGACGAGCGGAGAGCTGTCCGAGGAGAAGGCCGTGTGTGATTCGGGGAGGCCGCAAGGGGACCCTCGGAATCGCTCTTGGAGGTCCAAGGCGGTCCTTTTGGTGAGACGGATGTGCGGGGGCGAGATTGCTCCAAGACTTGGGGACCCGGTCACACTTGAGGCGACCGTGTGATCCCGGACGGTGTCGAGATCGACCACGTTATCGTCGGGCCGCGTGTCATATGAACGGGGCGACGTAACCGAAGTGGGATCTGACGAGTAGAGGCGTTGGAGCCTCGAGTAAAAGTCCTCCGATTTGTGGAGGAGGTGCGACAAAGGTATGTCGGGATGGTGAGTGTGAGGGCTCATCTTGTGTTCGTCGTGGCTCGACGGATCAAATCTGAGATCCGGTCGAGAGGTGCTCCTTGTGAGCGTAGAGTTTGCTCGGGTTGGTGCGGAAGCGTTGGCGTACGGTCGATCAGAGTTTTGATCTGGCCGCGGTGAGTTTGTTGTGGGCGTCGAGCCCGGTGGAGTTGAGATGGAGGCTTCGGTGCCTGGCGGGTCAGATTCGCGTTCTGACCGCGGTAGGCTTGCTGGGAGCTTTAAGCCCTTTTGGCTCTTGTGTAGACGATCCTTCTTCGACATGATGTCAATGTCAAAGAGGAGGAGAGCGACCGGGATCGTGAATCCGGGCTCTGATACCACCTGTCACGGGCCGAGAGAAGCTAAGTCCAAGATTGACCCGTGCGGCGCTTGGGAACGGGATTATGTGGAATCCTTGGCGTTCCAAGCAAGCCTGCTTGTTCCGAGGAACAAACTTGTGGTTCGGCTCGAAGAGAAGAGACGAAGAAAAGGGGAGCCGAGTTCGGCAATCACCCTCGAAGATATGGTGGTAGGCTTGGTGCCTTAGTAAGGCCGCTCGGTTAGACCTAGAATGGAGCTAACCGAGGCGGACTTGATCGGAGAAGGAGGCAAGAGATCGGGAATCCGGCCTCCTGGTCGGAGGCGATTTTATGTATTGAAGTC
>OY987314.1:24092373-24107373 GCA_963920655.1 Geranium rotundifolium | reverse complement strand
AAACCAAGTTTCATAATTTTCCGATATCCCGATTACTTATTTTTATTTTTTACATTTTTAATGTAAAAAATTCAGAAAATTCAGAAAAAATTATTTTAATCTGAAAGTTTGCAACAAGCATGGTATTGTTTAGTTGTAGCTCCCCTCAAAATTTCAGCTCAATCAGAGATCGTTAAGGAGACAAACAATGACGAAACCGAAACAGCCAGTCATGGTCGCCCATGGTCGCCCGCGGTCGCCCATGGGCAGTCTGTGGTAGACCGAAGACGCCCATGGTCACCCAGGGTGGATAGAGGACGCTCATGGTCGCCCATGGGCAGTCTCTGGTCGACCAACGACGTCCATGGTCGTCCGAGGACGTCCAAAGTGGCCCGCGACGTCAACCGTGGACGTCCGTGGTCGCCCATGTTCGCCCATGACGTCAACCAACGACGTCCATGGTCGACCGAGGATGTCCAAACTGTCCAGGGACGTCGCCCATGGACGTCCATGGTCGACTAACGTCGCCCATGGTCGACTGAGAACGTCCAAAGTGGCCCGCGACGTCGCCCGTGGACGTCCGTGGTCGCCCATGGTCGCCCATGACGTCGACGAACGACGCCCATGGTCGACCGAGGACGTTCAAAGTGTCTAGGGACGTCGCCCATGGACGTCCATGGTCCACCAACATCGCCCACGTGCACCGACGTCGCCCATGGTCGTCGACCGAGGACGTCCAAAGTGGCCCGCGACGTCGCCCGTGGATGTCCGTGTTCGCCCATGACGTCGACGAGCGACGCCCATGGTCGACCGAGGACGTCCAAAGTGTCTAGGGACGTCGCCCATGGACGTCCATGGTCCACCAACGTCGCCCACGTGCACCGACGTCGCCCATGGTCGACCGAGGACGTCCAAAGTGGCCCGCGACTTCGCCCGTGGACGTTAGTGGTCGCCTATGGTCGCCTATGACGTCGACGAACGACGCCCATGGTCGACCGAGGACGTCCAAAGTGTCCAGCGACGTCGCCCACGGACGTCCATGGTCGACTAACGTCGCCCACAAGCACCGACGTCGCCCTTGGTCGACCGAGGACGTCCAAAGTGGCCCGCAACGTCGCCCGTTGCCGTCCATGGTCGCCCATCGTCGCCCATGACGTCGACCAACGAAGCCCATGGTCGACTGAGGACGTCCAAAGTGTCCACCGACGTCGCCCATGGACGTCCGTGATCGCCCATGGTCGCCCATGACGTCGACGAACAACGCCCATGCTCGACCGAGGACGTCCATAGTCCACTAACGTCGCCCACGTGCACCGACGTCGCCCATGGTCAACCGAGGACGTCCAAAGTGGCCTGCGAAGTCGCCCATGGACGTCCGTGGTCGCCCAACGTCGCCCATGGTCACCGATGACGTCGACGAACGACGCCCATGGTCGACCGAGGACGTCCAAAGTGTCCAGCGACGTAGCCCATGGACGTCCATGGTCGACCAACGTCGCCCACGTGCACCGACGTTGCTCATGGTCGACCGAGGCCGTCCAAAGTGGCCCGCGACGTTGCCATGACGTCGACGAACGACGCCCAAAGTCGACCGAGGACGTACAAAGTGTCCAGGAACATCGCCCATGGTCGTCCATGGTCGACCAACGTCGCCCACGTCGCCCATTGACGTTCGTGGTCGCCCATGGTCGCATATGACGTCGACTAATGACACCCATGGTTGACTGAGGATGTCCAAAGTGTCCAGCGACGTCGCCCATGGACGTACGTGGACGACCAACGTCGCCCACGGGCACCGAAGTCGCCCAACGTCGCCCATGGTCGCCCATGGACTTCCAAAGTGTCCCGCAACGTCGCACGTGGACGGCCGTGGTCGCCCATGGTCGACCGAGGACGTCGACGAACGACGCCCATGGTCGACCGAGGACGTCGACGAACGACGCCCATGGTCGACGAGGACGTCCAAAGTGTCTAGGGACGTTGCCCATGGACGTCCATGGTCCAACAACGTCGCCCACGTGCACTGACGTCGCCCATGGTCAACCGAGGACGTTCAAAGTGGCCTGCGACATCGCCCATGGACGTCCGTGGTCGCCCAACGTCGCCCATGGTCGCCCATGACATCGACGAACGACGCCCATGGTCGACCGAGGACGTCTAAAGTGTCCAGCGACGTAGCCCATGAACGTACATGGTCGACCGATGACGTCTAAAGTGGCCCGCGACGTCGCCTGTGGACGTCCGTGGTCGCCCATGACGTCGACGAACGACGCCCTTGGTCGACCAAGGACGTCCAAAGTGTCCAGCGACGTAGCCCATGGACGTACATGGTCGACCAACGTCGCCCACGGGCACCGAACTCGCCCATGGTCGATCGAGGACATCTAAAGTGGCCCGCGACGTCGCCCGTAGACGTCTGTGGTTGCCCATTGTCGCCCATGACGTCGACCAACGACTCTCATGGTCCACCGAGGACGTCCAAAGTGTCTAGGGACGTCGCCCATGGACGTCCATGGTCGACCAACGTCGCCCATGTGCACCGACGTCGCCCATGGTCGACTGAGGACGTCCAAAGTGGCCCACGACGTCGCCCATGGACGTCCGTGGTCGCCCATTGTCGCCCATGACGTCGACGAACGACGCCCATGGTCGACCGAGGACGTCCATAGTCCACCAACGTCGCCCATGTGCACCGACGTCGCCTATGGTCGACCGAGGACGTCCATAGTGGCCTGCAACGTCGCCCATGGACGTCTGTGGTCCCCCAACGTCGCCCATGATCGCCCATGACGTCGACGAACGACGCCCATTATCGACCGAGGACGTCCAAAGTGTCCAGCGACGTAGCCCATGGACGTAAATGGTCGACCAACGTCGTCCACGAGCACCGACGTGGCCCATGATCGACCGAGGACGTCTAAAGAAGCCCGCGACGTCGCCCGTGGACGTTCGTGGTCGCCCATGACATCGACGAACAACGCCCATGGGCGACCGAGGATGTCCAAAGTTTCCAGGAACGTCGCCCATGGACGTCCATGGTCCACCAACGTCGCCCACGTTCACTAACGTCACCCATGGTCAACCGAGGACGTCCAAAACAGCCCGCGACATCGCCCATGGACGTCCGTGGTCGCCCATGACGTCGACCAACGACGCCCATGGTTGACCGAGGACGTCCAAAGTGTCCAGGGACGTCGCCCATGGACGTCCCTGTTCGACCAACGTCGCCCACGTGCACCGACGTCGCCCATGGTCGACCGAGGACGTCCAAAGTGGCCCGCGACGTCGCCCATGGACGTCTGTGATTGCCCATGGTCGCCCATGTCGTCGATGAACGACGCCCATGGTCGACCGAGGAGGTCCATAGTCCACCAACGTCACCCACGTGCACCGACATCGCCCATGGTCGACCGAGGACGTCCAAAGTGGCCTGCGACATCGCCCATTGACGTCTGTGGTCGCCCATGGTCAACCGAGGACGTCCAAAGTGTCCAGCGACGTCGCCCATGGACGTAGATGGTCGACCAACCTCGCCCACGGGCACGAACGTCACCCATAGTCAACCAAGGACGTCCAAAGTGTCCCGCGACGTCGCCCATGGACGTCCGTGGTCGCTCATGGTCGCCCATGACGTCGACGAACGATGCCCATGGTCGACCGAGGACGTCCAAAGTGTCCAGGGACATCGCCCATCGACGTCCATGGTCAACCAACATCGCCCACGTGTACCGACGTCGCCCATGGTCGACCAAGGACGTCCAAAGTGGCCCGCGACGTTGCCCGTGGACGTCCGTGGTCGGCCATGGTCGCCCATGACATCGACCAACGACGCTCAGGGTCGTCCAAGGACGTCCAAAGTGTCCATGGACGTCGCCCATGGACGTCCATGGTCGACCAACGTTGCCTACGCACGTGCACCGACGTCGCCCATGGTCGACCGAGGACGTCCAAAGTGGCCCGCGACGTTGCCCGTGGACATTCGTGGTCGCCCATGGTCGCCCATGATGTCGACGAATGATGCAAATGGTCGACCGAGGACGTCCAAAGTGTCCAGCGACGTCGCCCATGGACGTACATGGTCGACCAACGTCGCCCACGGGCACCGACGTCACCCATAGTCGACCAAGGACGTCCAAAGTGTCCCGCGATGTCGCCCATGGACGTCCTTGGTCGCCCATGGTCGCCCATGACGTCAACGAACGACGCCCATGGTCGATCGAGGACGTCCAAAGTGTCCAGGGACGTCGCCCATGGACGTCCATGGTCGATCAACGTCGCCCACGTGCACCGACGTCGCCCATGGTCGACCGAGGACGTCCAAAGTGGCCCGCGACGTCGCCCGTGGACGTTCGTGGTCGCCCATGGTCGACCGAGGACGTCTAAAATGGCCCGCGACGTTGCCGGTGGACGTCCGTGGTCGCCCATGGTTGCCCATGACGTCAACGAACGACGCCCATGGTCGACCGAGGACGTCCAAAGTGTCCAGGGACATCGCCCACGTGCACCGACGTTGCCCATGGTCGACCGAGGACGTCCAAAGTGGCCTGTGACGTCGCCCATGGACGTCCGTGGTCGCCCATGGTCGCCCATGACGTCGTTGACTCGCACTATGCTCGCTCGTTGTCACTCTTTGACTCTCTTTTCAAAGTCCTTTTTATCTTTCCCTCGCGGTACTTGTTTGCTCGCGACGGGGCTCTCACCCTCTCTGGCGCACCCCTTTCCAGGGGACTTGGGCCCAGTCCGCCGCTGAGGACGCTTCTGCAGACTACAATTCGTACGCCGGGGGTGCCCGATTCTCAAGCTGGGCTCTTCCCAGTTCGCTCGCCGTTACTAGGGGAATCCTTGTAAGTTTCTTTTTCTCCTCTTATTGATATGCTTAAATTCAGCAGGTAGCCCCTGCCTGACCTGGGGTCGCAGATGGAGCTCCCTCGCCCGAACGGGAGAGGTCGCGCAAGGGTCATAGGGTCCGCATCGAGCAGCGCTGCATCGGCACGTTCTCGAGGGCTTCTCAACCACTGTCGGCCGCAGTACAGAGCGTATGGGACTCAAGTTTAGGCCAGCCGCGAGCAAGGCCCACGGGAGACCAATGTCTGCACCGCAAGCACCCAGGCCCGTTTAGGGGCTCGGGGTTACGGGGCGACGGAGCGCGTGACGCCCAGGCAGGCGTGCCCTCGGCCTAATGGCTTTGGGCGCAACTTGCGTTCAAAACCTCGATGGTTCACGGGATTCTGCAATTCACACCAAGTATTGCATTTCGCTACGTTCTTCATCGATGCGAGAGCCGAGATATCAGTTGCCGAGAGTCGTTTAGTATACATTGGAAGACCGTGTTGCCGTCTGCTTCCCGCAAACGGGGCGTAGGCTTGCGGCCAATCCCCCGACATCGAGTTGCGGTGGGCGCATGCGCCACCCGCTCCCCGCGGTTTGTTAACGAGTTCGCGGGTCGTTCTGCTGTGCAGGGTTCGACAATGATCCTTCCGCAGGTTCACCTACGGAAACCTTGTTACGACTTCTCCTTCCTCTGAATGATAAGGTTCAGTGGATTTCTCGCGACGTCGCCGCGATCCGAACACTTCACTGGACCATTCAATCGGTAGGAGCGACGGGCGGTGTGTACAAAGGGCAGGGACGTAGTCAACGCGAGCTGATGACTCGCGCTTACTAGGAATTCCTCGTTGAAGACCAACAATTGCAATGATCTATCCCCATCACGATGTAATTTCAAAGATTATCCGGGCCTGTCGGCCAAGGCTATAGACTCGTAGAATACATCAGTGTAGCGCGTGTGCGGCCCAGAACATCTAAGGTCATCACAGACCTGTTATTGCCTCAAACTTCCTTGGCCTAAACGGCCATAGTGTCACGGGCCGAGAGTTCTATTACTCCCGTTGAACCCGTGCGGCGCCCAAGCGAGCGGTTTTGGCGTCTCTTGCTCGCTACCGTCAGACGTCGGGCTAGCCTTTCGTTCGAGAAACAAGATGGACTTTCGAGAGTTCGAGTAAGTGCAAGACCAGCTATTGTCTTGATCCTCCCGTGGTTAGCTAGCATGGGGGATCGATGGTGGCAAGCCCGGTCTCATTGAGGGAGAACCGAGTCTTAGCCGAGATGAAGAGGGAGAAGTGATACGACCGAGGCTCAGTTGGAGCGAGGAGGATCAGGAGATTAACTCCCGAGAGCCCCGCGGCTCGACAATCCTTGCCACGGTCAACCTTTGAGGCACGAGCTTCCGGGTCCATGGATCCCGTCCTCTCGGCCATCCTCAAAGGTTCCCCAAGATAAAAAGGTGCCGACCCTCTAAGGAAGGATATCTATTATCCAACCTCGGATGGGCTCGGCTAACGTAAAGCGTAGGTAAAGGTAAAGTTGAAGGAAGATATCCTCGGGAGCGTTCATTGTTGAGAACATCCAAGGACTCGAGCCAAGTGAGCCGAGGATGAGTTCGAGGCGATATTGCTCGCTGTCCCGAACCCCCAAGTATACACGAGGCGGCTTGTTTGAAAGCGTGTTTGATCGGGGGTGGCCGTCCACTGTGCCCGAGTCTCCTAAGGCCTTTAGGAGCGTGATAAGTGACAAGGAACGGTTGGTCTGGCCGATCCAAGTCCTCGAAGGTAGAGATGAAGGAAGATAGTTACAATGGTGAGTCAGAGTTTAGACTTACCAAGGGACGAGAGAACACCAAATAAAAAGGAAAACGCGTCTTGTTTATTAGGTCGGGACTTCTTCTGCTTTAGGGAGAAGTAGCTCCCCAAGTGACTCCGTGACTACAAATGAAAAGAGTTCCTCTATTTATAGGGAACTCGGCTAAGCTATAAAAGGAAATGCGATCTATAATTAAGACTCAATCTTAGACTAAAGGGAAACAAATCACCATTAAAGTTGATTTGTTCCCGGAAAGGAAAGGAGGCGTGACTTGGGGACCAAGTCGTGATCTTGCTGATTCGGTTGACTTCGGAAGTGGGCTTGGCGGGCCTCGTCTTGATGGACTTGGCCGAATTGGTGTGGTCCGACGTTGTGGAGTCGGCCCGAGTTGGCGTTGCCAAAGTGGCCCGCGGACTTCGCGTATGAGCCCGCGGTGGTTGAATGCTAGCCTTCGTAGACTTCGCGAGCTTGCTGTGGGCGCTCGGGGCAGTGTCGTCGTATCGTTGTCGCGGAAATGGCCCGCAAGTGGCTGTGAGCGCTCGGGGTGACGTCGCGTCGAGGTCGTTGCCAAAAGTGGCCTGCGAGCGGCTGTAGGCGCTCGAGGCAATGGCGTCGTGGAAATGGCCCGCATATGGTTGTGGGCACTCGGAGCTTCGTCGAGGAAGTGGCCCGCGGATCCTCGGTGGTGTCCGCGGTTCGTCGATGTCGTCGTGAGATCGGAAGTGGCCCGTGGCTGCGTCGTGGGCCACATGTGTCGTCGGTTGAGCTGATGGTGTCGAAAGTGGCCCGCGGTTCTATCGCGGGCTACCTGCTCCGGACTTGGTCGCGTTGTGCCTGTCGGTAGTGAAAGTGGCCCGTGGACAGATTTTAGTCCACAGTCGTTGTGGAGACGTTGCTGTTGTCGCTCGCGGTTCACGATCAAGGCTCCGTGACGCATGATGTGGAAGTGACCTGCGAGTCTCACGTGGCGCTCGTCGGTTTCGTCGTGTCGGTAGCCTCCGAAGGGTGGAGGCGAAGGTCATGCAAGAGTTTATGCACGACCCGAGCGGTTGCGTTGGTCGAGTTGTCACACGTTGGGCGAAAAATTGTGGTCAATTTCCCCATGGTGTGACAATAGTGTCACGGGCCGAGAGTTCCGTTTCTCCTGTTGAACCCGCACGGCGCCTGAGCATGCGGTTTTGGCGTCTCTTGCGCGCTACCGTCAGACGGCTAGCCTTTCGTTCGAGGAACCACCTTGGAGGTCGGCTCGAAGAGATGAGATGGAGAAAGGGGAGCCGAGTTCGGCAATCACCCTCGAAGAGATGGTGGTAAGCTTGTCACCTTAGTGTGACCACTCGGTTAGACCTAGAATGGAACTAACCGGGGTGGGCTTGATCGAAGAACGAGGGCACGAGATCGGGAAGCCGGCCTCTTTGTCGGAGGCGGTTTATGTATTGAAGTCGGGAGAAGAATACACCGTTTCGTCCCTATGTGTTGGTGTGAAGTCGATCTAGCCTAAAGCTCCTAAGTCGAGAGCGAATGATCAAGATGAATACAAATGAGTCCTAGCTAGCCTATTTATACTAGTTTGGACTTGGCCCTAGAAGGAACTGAATCAATCTCCTTAATGAGATTGATTCCCAAGATTTGATCCTGCCTTGATTTGAGGAGATCCTTTCCTTGCGTGGAGAGATCTCGCTTGATTTGGGGAGACCTTCCTTTGTTGGAGAGGTCTAGCTTGGGGAGCAAGTCGGGCTCCTTTGTGGGCTCCAAGGTTCGTCGGGCTTGGAGTTGAGCTGGTCGGACTTCCCTAGAAGCGTCGGGCTTCGGTCCGGTCGGTCACGTTCTTGGGCCGACGGACAGGTTCGTTGCGGAAGTGGCCCTCGGGTCATCGTGGGCGTCCGCGGGTGTTGGCTCGTTGATGGGACCAAGAGTGGCCCGCGCGTAGCTGCAGGCGCTCGGTGTAGCGAGGCGACGTCGTTTGTCACCGAAGTGGCCCGCGGCATCTTCTGGTGCGCGGTTCGGTTGTTTCGGTAGTTATGGCCCGTGAGCTTCACGGGGCTGGTTGGTCTCTCTATGTACCGCCAGTTCGATGTGTCGTAAAGATGTCCCGCGAGTGGTTGTGGGCACTCGGGGCGTCGTCGTGGTTCTGCGCTGCAGAAATGGCCCGCAGGTCGTCATGGGCACCCGCGGTTGTCGTTAGCGCAGAAGTGGTCCGTGGCTACGTCGTGGGCTGCGGGTTCTGCTGTGAGGCGTCGTTGGCGCTGAGCTGGTGAGAAAGTAGACCGTGGTCGTGCTTTGGACGACACGGGGCGTTGCTTGGTGACGACGGCATTGGGGCCGCACGCGGGCGTAATGAGGCCGCGCGCGGGCGTTGCTTGACTCGGTCTATAGTCGGACCGAGGAGAGACGCGAGAGTAAGGAGGCTAATACGTCGTAACCTCAAGGTTGGTCAGGTGCTATGTCGCGATGCGACCGGTTTTGGGGAGCGGAGGGTCCTCAACGAACACGGGAACGGGTTCGTTGGTCACGTCGCGGGCGAAACCGGGGTCGGTTTTGTCCAGGGTGTGACAATAGTGTCACACCTCGGACTATTTCCCTCCCGAAATCGCCCTTGCTGCGACCAACGGTCCCGCGAGCCGCGAGCAGGGACTACGGAGACGTAGACAGCACCGACCGTCCTTCGTCAGCCCCGGGTTCCGCCTGCCCCGGCTCGCAACCGGGTTCTACTTCGCACCTCCTTACAGCGCTTTCAGTTCAGTATTCAAGCAGTGGCAGTCCACGATTTTGAGCGACGAGCTCTCCTCTCCGAGATGTGGGGCACAGGTTCGGAGGTTGTCACGATTTCTGACTTGGGCCAGCGTGTATTCCTTCTATCCTTTGCAGACACCGACATGATAGAGAGACTCCATGCGGATCAGTGGGCAGACCTCCGTCACTGGTTCTTCTACTTTTTGACTGATTGCGACAGATTTTTGCATGGGGGAGTATTCCGCTGGGTGCACATACGGGGGATTCCGCTGTCAGCCTGGTCTCCGGCTTCGATTGAGATGATAGTGGGCGATATCGGCAGCTTCATGGTGTAGGGTGTTTTGAGCGTGTTACAGTATTGGTGCACGTCTCAGATCCCCTCCGGAGGTCGTGGGGAGTTGCTTGCCGGCTAGGAGCGGGATCGGTCAGAGTGGGTCTGGATGTAGTTCCCGTCTTGGAGATCCCGTTCGTCGCTCCGATAGACTCCGATCTTCACCTATCCCCAGTCTGAGCAGGGACCTTGGTCCCGTTCAGGCATGGTAGGGGAAAGGTCTCCTGGGCAGAGGAGATGGAGGCGTTAGAGACACATGAGGAGACATCGGGTGGTCAGGCTACCTCCATGGCATGGGTTCAGGAGACAGATGGAGTTGCGCAGGAGGACGGTACTGACACACAGGCTGAGACTCAGATTACTGTCAGGGAGGAGGCTCTACAGGTTCACTCTAGAGCCTTGACCTTTGGTCGGAACCCGGGATCCCCGCCGACACCCTACCCGAGGATTGTCGATCTTGATTCCACTCGGATCGGTGAGGGGGATTCATTAGGTCTAGGATTCGAGGAGGAGGATCTTTATCCGACATCCGACCTTGGACCCCCGATGATCACGATAGTGAGGGTGATCTGCCAGGGAGAGATGAGGACTCAGTTTGGGCGGGATCATCCTCAGCTTTGGCTCCGATCTCCACAGACAAACTGCGCAGGGGCTACTCTCTAGAGGGGATGCGATCGTTTTTCTCTGCTGGGAGACGCCAGTCTTCCGTCACTGCGATTCGGGTTCCGCGGGCACCTTACAGGATTGTCAGAGACAGGGCTTAGTCCAGTCAGATCAGAGAGAGCGAGGTGTCCTCACCTTTGAGGGAGACACAGATAGAGGAGTTAGATGGAGCGGCGGGCTCGGATGATGTGTGGGAGGAGACCACGGCAGATACCTCGGCTTTGGGTAGAGAGGAGGCGGAGGTTGGATTTCTGTGAGGGATCGAGGAGGATGTCGAGGAGGGAGAGTCCTCGGAGTTGGCAGAGACCGTGAGGACTGAGGAGGAGGGACTTTCGGCTGCGAACATCACGGTAGCAGACGTGGAGAGGGTTGTAGATTTGTTGGGAGGCTCCCTTTCGACTCAGAGCGGAGCTGTCGCTCTTCTAGCGGGGCCGAGGGCTCCCGCTCAGCAATGAAGCTCTTGAGTTGGAACGCGAGGGGTCTGGGCTCGGTTTCCAAGCGTAGACTCCTGGCAGACACTATCACGACGCACCGCCCAGTCTTTGTGGCTCTACAGGAGTCCAGTTTCACAGTGTTAGATCCGATGATCATCAGAGCACTAGGTTTTTCTTCCCAGTTTGAGTTTCAGTTCAGTCCGGCAGGGCCAGGGTTGGGTTCAGGCGAGATATCTATATGGGACACTACAGTACTTCGCATGACCAGCTGCGACGTCTTCCCAGGACTGATCGTGTGGGTTGGGGAGGTTTTGGCTTCAGGAGAGACAGTCTCCTTCCTCAACCTCCACGCCCCTTCTGCTCCCGCTGAGAGGAGGGACTTCTGGGGCATTTTGAGACAGGTGCATCACTCGGTAGGCCAGAAGTTTGCCCTCTTGGGAAACTTTAATACGGTCAGGGATCCGAGTGAGGTAGCCAATCAGGCAGTGCAGGCAGATTGGAGAGCTTTTGATGCCTTTCTTACGGACTTAGGCCTTGTCGACTTTCCTATGTCGAACAAGGATTTCACTTGGTTCAGGCTCCGCTCGAGAGCGAGCAGACTAGACCGCATCCTTCTCAGTCAGGATATGTTGGCTATCTTCGTAGACCCGATCCTCATGGGTCTAACGAAGATGCTCTCGGATCACAGTGCCATTCTTTTAGGCACCCAGGAGGCTAATTGGGGACCGAGACCCAGACGGTTCCTCAAAGCCTGGTTGGATCATAGTGATTTCAAGAGCTTTGTGGTGGCAAAGTGGACTTCTTACTCCGACGTTGTGGGCTGCCCAAACTACAGGTTATGGGCGTAGCTCAAGCGTCTAAGATCAGACTTAGCCACCTGGAACATCGAGGTGTTTGGGCACGTAGAGCACCAGATTTAGCGAAGACTTCGGATTGAGCTTGTGGGTTTAGCGAAGACTCGGGCGGACATCTGGAGGCATAAGTCGAGGGTTCGCTGGGCTCTGGAGGGAGACAGGAACACTCGGTACTTTCAAAGATGCGCCGCGACGAGAGGAAGAAGGAGTCGTATTCGGGGTATGGTTATTGATGGTCAGGAGCAAACACAGCCAGAGCAGATTCGCAGAGCCGCAGTAGATCATTTCCAGGCGAGATTCTTACCAGATCCTATCATCAGGCCCAGTCTGCCGCCACTTCCGTTCTGGACCCTACCACCGGGGGGTTCAGATTTTTTGGATGCTGTTTTCACTGAGGAGGAGATTCTCTCGGCCCTTTCAGAGTGCGATGGGGGTAAAGCCCCAGGCCCAGATAGCTTCACCATGAGCTTCTTTCGCGATATGTGGGACGTGATCCGAGAGGATGTTCTCGACTTCTTTCATGATTTTCACCTGACAGGGAGGATCGGATCGGGTCTCAATGCTTCTTTCATAGCCCTGATTCCGAAGATTGAGACCCCTCGAGATTTCTCGCAGTTTCAACCGATTAGTCTTATTTCGGGGCATTATAAGCTTTTGGCTAAGGTTCTCTCCATACGACTAAGGCGGTATATTGATGATCTGATTAGTGAGGTTCAGTCTGGCTTCATTCGGGGTAGACAGCTAGTTGATGGGGTCCTGGTGGCGAATGAAATGATTGACATGGTTCGCAGGACACACTCCAGGGCGACAGTGGTCAAGCCCTGCTATGGGCTTCGGTCCTAAGTGGAGACACTGGATTGCTTCTTGCCTGGGCTCCTCCGCTTCAGTCCTTGTCAATGGCTCTCCCACAAGCCAATTTGACATCAGGAGAGGAGTCAGACAGGGGTGCCCTCTATCCCCGCTCCTATTCATTATTGCAGCGGAGGGGCTTCACCTCCTTCTTCAGCGAGGGGAAGAGGCCGCCCTTTTCAGGGAGATCCGAGTGAGTGATGAGGAGAGAGTCTCACATCTTCAGTTTGCAGATGACACCCTTTTATTTGTTGAGGCCGAGCCGCATCAGTTGTTTCAGCTACGATTGGTATTACAGTATTTTGAGTGAGCATCAGGCCTAAGGATCAACTTCGACAAGTTGGTCTTGTTGGGGTTGAATCTGGAGGAGGGGGGCGATGGACGCTTAGTTAGAGCCTTCGGTTGTGTGGTTGGGCAGCTTCCTCTACCCTACTTGGGTTTCAGCCTAGGGGCAGATTACCGACGGGTGGTCACTTGGGAGCCGATTTTGGCTAAGTTCAGAGCCAGATTAGCCTTATGGCAGGCGAGCACACTCTCTTTCGGATGACGTATCACGCTGATTAAGGCGGCCCTTTCGAGCCTGCCTATCTTCTATATGTCTCTCTTCCGGGCACCCAAGACTACTATCGCGATGATGGAGTCCATTATGAGGAGGTTCCTCAGGAGAGGCAAAGGTGGACGCAGGGGGTTTGCGAAGGTTAGGTGGGAGCGTGTCTGTAGGCCGATCAGACAGGGAGGCTTGGGCATCCGTCGTCTTCAGGAGGTCAACAGCGCTCTGCTGTTGAAATGGTGGTGGCGATTCGCAACAGAGCCAAATCCGCCGTGGAGGAGGATTCTGTGTGCGAAGTACGGCTGGGATAGGTCATCATGGGACTTTTCTTCACTCCCCTCCTCTGGTCACTCAGGGTCGAGAGCCTTGCGAGATATTCTTGGTCTTTCCTCCACCAGGCTTTTCCCAGGATTTTTGGAACGGGGTGTGTCCGTTGGAGACTTGGAGATGGCAGACAGATCAGATTCTGGGATGATTGTTGGTTAGGAGATTTTTGCTGTAGAACCAGATTTCCCAGATAATACAGTCGTGTGAGTCACCCAGGCCATTCCCTTCCGTGGGGTGCTACCGGCCAGGACAGGGTTGGAGTTTGCAGAGCTGCATACAGTACTTGACACGGCCAGGCCGATTGCTGGGATCCGAGATCAGATCTGGTGGACATCTGATAGGAGAGGATATACCGCGAGTAGGGGCTATCACATGTTGTTGGGGACATATCAGACAGTTCCGATAGACTGGGCTTCGAGGCTATGGGATTTGCCAGTTCCCCCCAAACTTCAGGAGTTTCGGGTGGTTGGTTCTTCAGGACAATTTACCGACTAGAGGCGCTCTTGCTTTTAGTGGGGTCATCCCGATTGGTCACCGTATGTGCGCCCTGTGCGGGAGGAGGGAGGAGACGACAGAGCACACCTTATGCTTTCCTGCAGGTGGACTGGGAGATTCTGGAGAGAGATTCACAGATGGTGGGGTATACAGCTTCCTGTTACTCAGACTGTTCATGATCTCTTCATGGGATGGAGAGCCAGAGTCGCAGAGACAGGAGCGAGGAGGGCCTGGAGCAGACTCGTCACGATGGGTTTCTGGTACATCTGGGTCACCAGAAACGGCAGGATCTTCAGGGATGAGGAGCGCACACCCGGGGAGACACTCAGACTACTTCAGATGCGCTCTTATACTCTGGTGCAGGCGGACGAGGGACGAGACATCCAGTCTTGGACGGGGGAGCGCACATTAGCCGCTTGGTGTGCAAACCCGAGGTTGGTACTTTAGTCCATTCTTGCATAGTTTTCCTTTCTTGGGTTGTTCTTTTGGGGCTATGTTTTCCCCTCTTTTGGTTTGGGACTCTGTTTTCTTTTGGTTTGGGGCTCTGTTTACCCCTCTTTTGGTTTCGGGCTCAGTTTTCCCCTTCTTTGTTCTTTTGTACTTTTTTCTTTCCATCTATATTATTCTATTATTGCTGATAAAAAAAAAAAACGGTCCCTCGGGCTCGACCACCTCGGGTTTACGCACCCGCATCTCGTCCGCGTAAAGTACACCGACACGGTTCAAGGAAGCTTACCGAGGCTCCCACGCAAGAGACCTCACCACAAGTCCCGTCAATGGACTCCATGGAGCTCAAGGAGAAGCTCCCCAACTTGGACTACGGACGATCCGCTCAACGACGAGCAAGTGCCTGGATCAAACTCGCCCGCTGAACCACCACGCTTACCGCAGGCTACAACGTCAACAGCAACGCCCGCGGACCACGAGATGTCCACAGGCCAGTTTCACATCCACCGGGCGCAACGGCGCCCAAGACCGGACATAGTGGCCCACAACACAACCGCGGGCCACTTTCGACACACCGGCTCAACCGACGATACCCGTGGCCCATGACGCAGCCACGGGCCACTTCTGTCTACCACGACATCATCAACCCCCGCGGACGTCAACGAGGACCCGCGGGCCACTTCCACGACGACGCCCCGAGCG